>CAXIUB010000097.1:0-74595 GCA_964034835.1 Muscina levida | reverse complement strand
GCACATTGGCCGGTAAATGCGGGTATATTCTTTGGAAAGAACGGGAATCCAAATATGTGTGAGAGGAAAGAGTTTGAGAAGTTCAAGGGGAAGGTTAGGCAATTGAAAGGAGTTAAATATATTTATAGAAATTGGCGAGTAAGGATTAAGGTTTGTTAATATTAATAGTTAATAGTTAATAGTTAATAGTTAATAGTTAATAGTTAATAGTTAATAGTTAATAGTTAATAGTTAATAGTTAATAGTTAATAGTTAATAGTTAATAGTTAATAGTTAATAGTTAATAGTTAATAGTTAATAGTTAATAGTTAATAGTTAATAGTTAATAGTTAATAGTTAATAGTTAATAGTTAATAGTTAATAGTTAATAGTTAATAGTTAATAGTTAATAGTTAATAGTTAATAGTTAATAATTAATAGTTAATAATTAATAGTTAATAGTTAATAGTTAATAGTTAATAGTTAATAGTTAATAGTTAATAGTTAATAGTTAATAGTTAATAGTTAATAGTTAATAGTTAATAGTTAATAGTTAATAGTTAATAGTTAATAGTTAATAGTTAATAGTTAATAGTTAATAGTTAATAGTTAATAGTTAATAGTTAATAGTTAATAGTTAATAGTTAATAGTTAATAGTTAATAGTTAATAGTTAATAGTTAATAGTTAATAGTTAATAGTTAATAGTTAATAGTTAATAGTTAATAGTTAATAGTTAATAGTTAATAGTTAATAGTTAATAGTTAATAGTTAATAGTTAATAGTTAATAGTTAATAGTTAATAGTTAATAGTTAATAGTTAATAGTTAATAGTTAATAGTTAATAGTTAATAGTTAATAGTTAATAGTTAATAGTTAATAGTTAATAGTTAATAGTTAATAGTTAATAGTTAATAGTTAATAGTTAATAGTTAATAGTTAATAGTTAATAGTTAATAGTTAATAGTTAATAGTTAATAGTTAATAGTTAATAGTTAATAGTTAATAGTTAATAGTTAATAGTTAATAGTTAATAGTTAATAGTTAATAGTTAATAGTTAATAGTTAATAGTTAATAGTTAATAGTTAATAGTTAATAGTTAATAGTTAATAGTTAATAGTTAATAGTTAATAGTTAATAGTTAATAGTTAATAGTTAATAGTTAATAGTTAATAGTTAATAGTTAATAGTTAATAGTTAATAGTTAATAGTTAATAGTTAATAGTTAATAGTTAATAGTTAATAGTTAATAGTTAATAGTTAATAGTTAATAGTTAATAGTTAATAGTTAATAGTTAATAGTTAATAGTTAATAGTTAATAGTTAATAGTTAATAGTTAATAGTTAATAGTTAATAGTTAATAGTTAATAGTTAATAGTTAATAGTTAATAGTTAATAGTTAATAGTTAATAGTTAATAGTTAATAGTTAATAGTTAATAGTTAATAGTTAATAGTTAATAGTTAATAGTTAATAGTTAATAGTTAATAGTTAATAGTTAATAGTTAATAGTTAATAGTTAATAGTTAATAGTTAATAGTTAATAGTTCGTAGTAAAAATATTTTTAAATATTAAAATCATGTTTGTTTTTGTCGATCTGTGCAGAATTATGAATTTGTTGCCATTGTTCGGTTGAAGATGATTTATATTATCGCTTGAAAGCTGGCAGGGCGGATAGCTATTTCGATAGTTGCCAAACTATCATCATCAGCACCCTTTGATGTGACTCCTCCTGCTGTCAACATAATAAATTTCACACAAGTCTTGTAAAAACAATCGGCATTAATTGCCGATAGTAAATGATCTTCAACCGATCTATAAAACAATAGCCAATATTAAAAATATTAACAATATTTAATATGTTTAAAATATTAATATTTTTAATAAAAAATTCTATAAAATACCACCAAATCATTACCGGTTAAACTGTCATTATAATGATATCCTTATTGTATAAGATTTCGTTGCATATATTTAGGCTATACTTCCCCTTTGGCTGCACTCACATCGACACTGACTGGTCTGCTGCATAAAGTTTACTATTTGATTTTGACTCAACAAAAATGCATTTAAGAAGAAACTTTCAACTATTTGTTAGAACTTGTTTCGAAAGTCTTCACAAGTTACAATTTAAAGTAAACCCACACGTTTGTATGACCTAATTCTAATAGATTCTAAGGCTAAGGGAGAAAACAAGAAATAAATTGAAAATTGAAATGAGTATAAAAAGCTTTTGACTGCAGCGCTACCTCCTCACGTTCCATGCCCCCGCTCCAAGTTGAGATAAATTTGTACAAAGTAAAATAAAATACCCAAGGAAAAAAAAATCAATGATGCAGCTGATTTTTAACTTTTTGATTGCAAATTAAATTAAAGCTTGAGCAAGTAATAAGAAAAAAAAAACTCACCTAAAAGTTTATATTTTCCCATAATGTTTTGCGCATTATGCAAACTTTATTATTATCAATATCTTATTATAACTAAATGATAATAATAACAAATGAAACCCCTAAAAATTTATTGTTAATAAATAACAAAAAAAGCAATACTTATGTACTAAATTGTGTACTTAGCTGCCAATGTCTCTATGTGACGTTGCGCTCCCTCAGTCATCAACGATTGCCAACTTTATTGCGAAATTTCGGGTTCTAACCAAATTATTATAAGCAACAAAAAAAAAACTACCACAAAGCAGCAGAGGCAAAAACATTACAGAGATTTGCATAAATTTCATTACGATTAACATCACCCGACATGGCAAGCGGAGTCCATTGAACGGTAGCGGATGCAGCACAGTTGGTTGTTGGGTGCTATAGTATTTTAGTCTCTTGTTTCAATTTAACGGAAGTACTACATTGAATTAGAGGGGGTGCAATGAGACAAAAAAAAATTTTATGTTTTTTTCAAAATTTTTATTATAGGTAATATTTTTGAAATTTTTGATATTTTTGTTATTTTGAATATTTAAATATTTAATATTTTTAATATTTGTAATATTTTTAATATTTTTAACATTTTTAATATTTTTAATATTTGTAATATTTTTAATATTTTTTAATATCTATATATATAAAAATGAAATGGTCCACGTATGTCATACCATCACTTGGGAACGGCTGGAGCGATTTGGCTGATTTTTTTTTATTCGATTCGAAATTTTCCGTAGATTGTTTGTGTTGAAAAAAATCAAATCCAGGTGGCGCTAGGGTGGATTTATATCAAAAATTTGAATGCAAGTACCAATTCAACTGAAATTTAGAATGGATATTCGTTTGATCATGAGAAAACATTTTATGTACAAATGGACCCGGTAGGTGGCGCTGGGGTCGGTTTACAATCAAAATTTTAACGAAAGGGCCAATTTAACTGAAATTCAGAATCTATGTTTGTTTGATCATCAGAAAAAATTGTATGTACAAATGGACCCGGTAGATGGCGCTAGGGTGGATTTATAACGAAAATTTGAATGCATGTACCAATTTAACTGAAATTTAGTATTTATGTTTGTGGAACCTTAAGAAAAAATTGTTTGTATAAATTGACCCGGTAGGTGTCGCTATGATGGAATTATAATGAAAATTTTTACGAATTAAACAATTTGACTGAAATTTTGAATGTATATTTGTTTTATTATGAGAATTTTTTTTGTATATATGGACCTACAGTTGATTTGGCTGGGGTTGAATTATTTCGAAAATTTATATCGACTGTCCGATTTTATTTAAACTTAAAATATATGATTTTTTTTTGGCATGAGAAAAATTTGAATGTATGTTTGGAACCAGTTGCCGGTGTTTTAGCTTATGATACACTTAATTTTTGGAATGTCATTTAGTCACTTTTTTTAACATCATAGTTATTCAGAAGTCTATATATATAAAAAAGATGTACATTTTGATGCCACCACTAATTGTGAAAACGGTTGACCCCATTTGTCCCAAAATTTCAGTGAAAGTTGGGGATTGGCTATAGATGGTCACCCAGACTGCAAAAAGGCTTAAAGAAGAATGACTAACTTCTATAATGGCGCACTTCCTACAGAATTAGAGAGCTTCACAGAGTGGTTTTTCCCATTTCGAAATTTTAGGGGACAATAACGAAAATAGGAATAACTGTTGATATCACCCAGACCATACGGTTAATGGGGTTGCTGAGCCTAATGAAGGCATTTTTGGAAATTCGTACTCCTTAGGATAAAAAGGTACAATCACCCAGTACACCAACGCAGAAAGTTATATGTCAGTCAATCGGCTTAAAAATGTGGTTTTAGAATATATGCCTATCAATAAGTAAGTTTTCATCACATCATGGACGACACTGCTGATCCGTTTTAGCAATTCTTATAATAATATATAATAATCTTTAAGATATGTGAAGAACAGAATTTGTACGGGAAACCTCGCCCTTTAAATTGAAATATTTTAGAGGTCAAAGAAATTTAGATTTCTTTGTAGACTACACTCAGCATATTTTACAAAAATTTGGAGACAGGACGAAGTCTGCCGGGCCAGCTAGTTTTTAATATTTTTAGTGTATTTAAAATTTTCAATATTTTTAGTATTTTATATATTTTTATAATTATTTATATTTTTAATATCTATATATATAAAAATGAAATGGTCCACGTATGTCATAACATCACTTGAGAACGGCTGGAGCGATTTGGCTGATTTTTTTTTTATTCGATTCGAAATTTTCCGTAGATTGTTTGTGTTGAAAAAAATCAAATCCAGGTGGCGCTAGGGTGGATTTATATCGAAAATTTGAATGCATGTACCAATTCAACTGAAATTTAGAATGGATATTCATTTGATCATGAGAAAACATGTTATGTACAAATGGACCCGGTAGCTGGCGCTGGTGTCGGTTTACAATCAAAATTTTAACGAATGGGCCAATTTAACTGAAATTCAGAATCTATGTTTGTTTGATCATCAGAAAAAGTCGTATGTACAAATGGACCCGGTAGATGGCGCTAGGGTGGATTTATATTGAAAATTTGAATGCATGTATCAATTTAACTGAAATTTAGTATTTATTTTTGTGGAACCTTGAGAAAATTTTTTTGTATAAATTGACCCAGTTGGTGTCGCTAGGGTGGAATTATAATGAAAATTTTAACGAATTAAACAATTTGATTGAAATTTAGAATCTATATTTGTTTTATTATGAGAATTTTTTTTTTTGTATATATGAACCCGCAGTTGATTTAAATTATTCGAAAATTTATATCTTTTATTAAATTTATTTATATGAGAAAATTTTGAATGTATGTTTGGAACCAGTTGGCGGTGTTTAGCTTATGATACACTTAATTTTTGGAATGTCATTTAGTCACTTTTTTTAACATCATAGTTATTCAGAAGTCTATATATATAAAAAAGATGTACATTTTGATGTCACCACTAACTGTGAAAGCGGTTGATCCCATTTGTCCCAAAATTTTAGTGAAATTTGGGGATTGGCTGTCGATGGTCACCTAGACCGCAAAAAGGCTTAAAGAAGAATGACTAACTTATATAATGGCGCACTTCCTACAGAATTAGAGAGTTTCACAAAGTGGTTTTTCCCATTTCAAAATTTTAGGGGACAATAACGAAAATAGGAATAACTGTTGATATCACCCAAACCATACGGTTAATGGGGTTGCTGAGCCTAATGAAGGCATTTTTGGAAATTCGTACTCCTTAGGATAAAAAGGTACAATCACCCAGTACACCAACGCAGAAAGTTATATGTCAGTCAATCGGCTTAAAAATGTGGTTTTAGAATATATGCCTATCAATAAGTAAGTTTTCATCGCATCATGGACGACAGTGCTGATCCGTTTTAGCAATTCTTATAATAATCTATATATATAAAAATGAAATGGTCCACGTATGTCATACCATCACTTGAGAACGGCTGGAGCGATTTGGCTGATTTTTTTTTATTCGATTCGAAATTTTCCGTAGATTGTTTGTGTTGAAAAAAATCAAATCCAGGTGGCGCTAGGGTGGATTTATATCGAAAATTTGAATGCATGTACCAATTCGACTGAAATTTGGAACGGATATTCGTTTGATCATGAGAAAACATTTTATGTACAAATGAACCCGGTAGGTGGCGCTGGGGTGGATTTATAATCAAAATTTGAACGAATGGACCAATTTAACTGCAATTCAGAATGTATGTTTGTTCAATCATGAGAAACAATTGTATGTACAAATGGACCCGGTAGATGGCGCTGGGGTGTATTTATATCGAAAATTTGAATGCATGTACCAATTTAACTGAAATTTAGTATTTATGTTTGTGGAACCATGAGAACATTTTTTTTGTATAAATTAACCCAGTAGGTGTCGCTAGGGTGGAATTATAATGATAATTTTAACGAATTAAACAATTTGACTGAAATTTAGAATGTGTATTTGTTTTATTATGAGAATTTTTTAATGTATATATGGACCCTCAGTTGATTTGCCTGGGGTTGAATTATTTCGAAGATTTATATCGACTGTCCGATTTTACTCAAATTTAAAATATATGATTTTTTGGCATGAGAAAATTTTGAATGTATGTTTGAAACCAGTTGCCGGAGTCCAGCTTATGATACACTTTATTTTTGGAATGTCATTTAGTCACTTTTTTTAACATCATAGTTATTCAGAAGTCTATATATATAAAAAAGATGTACATTTTGATGTCACCACTAATTGTGAAAACGGTTTACCCCATTTGTCCCAAAACTTCAGTGAAAGTTAGGGATGGGCTGTAGATGGTCACCCTGACCATAAAATGACTTAAGGTAGAATGGCGAACATTTATGTTGGTGCAATTCCTATAGAATTAGAGAGTTTCACAAAGTTATTTTCGCATTTCGAACTTTTAAGGGACAAACACGAAAATGGGAACAACTGTTGCTCTCACCTAGACCAAACGGACAATAGGGTTGTTGAGCCAAATGAAGGGATTTTTGGAAATTGGTACTCCTTGGAATAAAAAGGGACAAAGTACTATGTACATGGCTCAGACCAAACACCTAAATTATCAATCACCCAGTACCAACGCAGAAGTTATATGTCAGTCAATGGGCTTATCAATGTGGTTTAAGAATATATGCCTATCAATAAGTAAGTTTTTTTCATATCCTGGACGACACTGCTGAACCATTTTAGCAATTCTTACAAATATAATCTCCTAGATTTATACAGATTTATATGAAGTACAGAATATGTCCGGGAATACCTCGCCCTTTAAATTTAAATATTTCAGAGGCTAAGTAATATATCATTCGTTATTAGATTTCAACTGCACTCAATATCTTTTAAAATAATTTGGAGGCAGGACGAAGTCTGCCGGGCCAGCTAGTTTTTAATATTTTTAATATTTTTAACATTTTTAATATTTTTTATATTTGTGATATTTATTTGCAATATTTTAAATAATGTAATATTTTCAATATTTTAATATTTAGAAAAAATAAATTTCCTTTCAAGTAATTTCAAAATCCCTGTGCCTCGTAGTCTCGCACGGTAGACTATTACCAATTGGCCATCGCCCATTCTGCGCACTCTAAACCTTCACTAGACAATGTCAGCTATGCCAACAATTTTGCCACCATCACTTCTGCTGCCGTCGCCTCCAACGCCTGTGCTGCGATTGTTACCTCTGCCGCCGCCACCATTGCTGCTAAATACCATTTAATTATATTTTGAACTCTAGTTAAGTGTAAAAACATTTGTTGGTATTTTTCATTTTGTCGATACTTAATTTTGGTAAGGACATACAAAAACATCATCTATGTAAGCGACTGTATATCTATTTGTGTGTGTGTGTGTGTGTTGCTAAGTGTTTATGTGCGTGGTCACCACTACAGCCACACTACAATTACAGGTCTATAGGGCCAGAGCTTACAAATATTCGCATTTTCACAATGTGCCTGCAAATGTGTTGGCAATTTTATTGTTTAGTTGTGAACTGGACAACATTGAAATTAGGAAGGCAGCAATTTTGCTTATGTGTTTCTGGGCCAAAACGAACAGAACAAAACAAACAACTGCATGGGAAAGTTAACAAATGTTTAGCTAAGCGGTGTCGGAGCGAAAACAGTGCAGGAAAATAAAACAGCAAGGATATCATAAAATTAGCTACTTAGACGAGAATAAATCTGTGTGAAAAGTTCAGAAGTAAGAGCAGCTAACCATAAATAATAACTTTTTTAGTTCTTATGGTGCTTTGTATACCTATGAAAAATTTTTCTTCTTTAACTCATGAATTTTAAATGTTTTACTATGTCACACTTATTTAATAGAGACATTACACTATATACCTAAGGCATAGATACTACCAAATCCAAATTAATAGTCAGAAAGTTATATCTTCCTGAAAGTTTGTCATCAACATTAATATATTCCAAAATTTTTAAATTTCCTCATAATTTATTTGCTATTTTTCTTACCACCTCTGCTATATGGCCATTACCGGCAGAAAAAAAAAATAAAAACCGAAAAACCCAACACTGCCAAACATTGAAAACAACTTGTGCCAGTGTAATAGCGCGAGTATATTAAAACAATGCGAGCGTATTCAGAGAGTGAATGCGAGATATTCGATACACACACTCACACGCACATATCCACCATGGACAGCCAACATTTATCCCCCTTCCCCCACACTACTTACCACAATACATTTGCGAGACAAAAAGGACTCCCAATCCAATTGTTGCCAGTGAACAATAAATGACACACAACAATAATGATGATTCTCTGTCTTTGTTTTTTTTTTTGGTGTTGTGTTGCTTTAATGAAAAATTTTATTGAGTCTTTGACCACCATCAGCTCGACATCAGCATCAGCATCATCATCATCATCATCATCATCATCATCATCATCATCATCATCATCATCATCATCATCATCATCATCATCAACATCAACATCGTCGTCAGCATCAACACAGTCGCCGACCAATGGCTGGGTAGGTTGATGGAAGTTTATTGAAATGTTTTAAATGACCAACAGAATTAATGTTAACCGTTTTTTCGGTTTTTGCTATGGGGCACAGCAGAGGTTGTAGTATTTTGTTTTTTTTTTTCTCGTAAACTTAAATGGTAGTAAAATTAGATTGCAAATTGTTAAATATTTCGCGGAGGTTTATGGAGATTTTAATAAACATAGATTTAAGTACATTACTTTTTAGAAGTAAATATAGATTCATTAAGATTATGATAACTGTGTAAAATGTTTGACAGGGTAAGTTGCTGTACTGTCTAATTACATTTCTTTTTATGAGAAGTAACGGAAATGAAAGCAAAGAGAACGGGATTAGAGGAGGACTAGAAAGATTTCACAGATACCAAAGTAACATGAAACGGGCAAAGAGAGCCAAGTAGATCAAGTACTGCGTGTTCAAACTCAGTGTTAATGATGCCGCGCGATTTAGGAGGAATCTTTCTAAGGACCCGAAAGGATTGGGTTTCATTCGTAGCGCTGAAACGCTGGCGCTCCCTATAGCTACACACATTCCGGGCTGTTTTTGAAGAGATTAATTGATATGTAAATAAGGACACCTTTTAGGCTCCACGAACTGAGCACCTCTTTAAATAAGTATACCGCTGAAGATCAGTTCAGAGCTCTCTTCATGATGTGATTGGCTCATGCGTAATAAAAAAAAAACTCTCTGGAGAACATTAATGTATCACGATCACTAGTGAATTGGGTGCATTGCACGCTGAGTACAATGTCGTCAACTCGGAACTTGGCGGAAGCTGCGCGAGAAGGATAGCCACAAGAGGAACACCACAGGGGAGAGTCCTGTCCCGTCTTCTACGACTTCTTGTAATAAACGGTGTATTTTAGTCATTCAATGATATTATGATATGACGTGGTCATCATAATAGTTGGGAAATTTCTACTAACGATGTGTGACCTTATGCCAACTGCCTTTGAAAAGCTGTCATGAGTGTGGTCTGACAAAGGAATTAAAGCTCTAAACGGAGGCCGAGTTCCTTGGGACCTAGGTAGCGGTAGCTGATTGAGAGGAATAGCTACTAGAGCTACACTACCGACGAGAGTCCTGTCCCCTCTTCTATGACTTCTTGTGATAAACGGAGTACCTAAAACATTCCATGAGGTTATTACGAAAATTGTAGAATATGCGGCTGACGTGGTCATCATGATAGTTGGGAAATTTCTGCTAACGATGTGTGACCCTATGCCAACTGCTCTTGGAAAGCTGCTGCGATGTGTCATGACTTGTGTGCTAGAGGTGAACCCTCAGTAAACGGAATTAGTTCTCTTTACCGTAGATATGAGGTCAAGGACTTCAGGCCGTCAAAACTGAATAGTGTGGAAATAAAGCTCTCAACGGAGGCCAAGTTAGAAGCTAAATTGTTTAAGGAATATTGAGGAGAAGTTAAAGAGAAGTGGCAATACTTTTTATGCGTGCCAGATTACTGTATCAGAAAGTACCTTCATTGTACCACAATACATTTTATTTTTTTATACCAGATAGTACATTTTTATACCAATAAATAATTGTACTTTAACAAAAAGCTCTTTATTGTACCAGAACGTATTTTTATTGTGCCAAAAAGTTCAATTACTATATCAACCAGTAAGAAAGTTTCAGTCGGGCAACCCGACTTATATATACCATCACTCTCAGTACAACAAAAAATTTTATATTATACTGATATTATAATCGATTTCTAAAGTGGGCGGAGTGGTACATTTGTATGAGAGGTAGCAGAAGGAGCGTGTCTAGACTTCCAGATTATTTCTCCAAAACTTTACCCCGTTATAACTTAACAAAATACAGAATTTGGGCACGATCGTGTCGAGTGTATAATTATTATTACTCCATCTCTAAAGAGGGCGAAGTGGTACATTTGTATGGGAGGTACCAGAAGGGGCGTGTCTAAACTTACAGATTTCTTGTCTAAAAGTTTTTCCTGCTTGAACTTTACTAAATACAGAATTTGGGCACGATAGCGTTAGGTCTTTTTATAATATTAATCGATTTCTAAAGTGGGCGGTACCAGATGTGTATTGGAGGTACCAGATGGGGCGTGGCTAGACTTCCAATTTTTTCTCAAAAACTGTATCCTAGAGAAAGAATGTGGGTACGATCGCGATGGATTTTTTGACATTATTACTCCATATTTTAAGTGGGCGGAAAGGTAAATTTTTATGGAAGGTACCGGAAGGGGCGTGGGTAGACTTCCAATTTGTTTCCGAAACTTTATCCTGTTATAGCTTTACTAAGTACAGAATTTGAGTACGATCCCGTTGGGTGTGTTGATATTATTACTCGATTTCTAAAGAGGGCGCAATAATGTGTTTGTATCGGAGGTACCAGAAGGGGCGAGGCCATGTAGCCCATTTGCAATACCGTAAGTAGTTTTGGGAAATATTAACTCGTGCAAAATTTCAAAAAATGTGGTTACGTCTTTCGAAAGTTATCGTGCGTACCAGCCGGACAGCCAGACAGACAGGCAGACGGACATTGCTCAAACGACTTAAAAGGTCATGAATCGAATTTGATTCAAAGGAACCTAGGGTCTAAAGTGACTCCTTCTATGTGTTACACTTTTGGGTCGTATCAAATGATATATACCCTCCAACCCGTAGGGTGAGGCTATCTAAAGTACTTTTATTGTACCAAAAATTATTTTTATTGCACTTGTTACAATCATCTTGGCCCAGTTAACCTTGGAAGGTATCGCACATTTAAACAACTTTTATTGTACTAGAAAGTACTTTTATTGAACCAGAAAATATTTTTGTTATTGTGCCAAAAAGTACAATTACTATATAAAAAAACTACTTTTATTCTAACAACAATTGTTTTTTATTGTACCAAAAATTGCGTTTATAGCACTTTCATTGTACCTAAACTCTATTAACTGTGAAAAAAAGTACTTCTGTTGTACGATTTTGTACTTTTGTATTACCAGAAAGTACTTTTATTGTACCAGTAAGTATTTTTATTGTACCAAACAGTACTACCATTGTACCAGAAAGTACTTTTATATTACCAGAAATTACTATTATTTTGCAATAAAGTACTTTAATTGTACCAAAAAATACAATTATTGTACCAAAAACTAAATTTGTTGTACCAATAAGTACTTTTATTGTACCAATAAGCACTTTTATTGTACCAGAAAGTACTTTTATTATACCAATAGGTACTCCTATTGTACTAATAAGTAATTTTATTGTACCGAAAGGTATATATAATACTGTTATTGTACTAAAAATTATTTTTATTGTATCTGAAAGTACTTTTTTTGTACCGGAAAGTATTTTTTTCGTACCAAAAACTACATTTATTGTAATAAAAATAAATTTTATAGTACCTCAAAGTATTTATACTGTGCCAAAAGTACATTTATTATACCAAAAAGTAATTTTATTGTACCTGAAAGTATTTTTATTGTGCCAAAAAGTACATTTACTATATAAAAAAGTACTTTTATTCTAACAACAATTGTTTTTATTGTACCATAAATTGCGTTCATAGCACTTTCATTGCACCTAAAATCTATTAATTGTCTAAAACAGTACTTTTGTTGTACGATTGTGTATTTTTGTATTACCAGAAAGTACTTTTATTGTACCTGTAAGTATTTTTATTGTACCTAACAGTACTTCCATTGTACCAGAAAGTACTTTTATATTACCAGAAATAACTATTATTTTTTTATTCTGCCAAAAAATACAATTATTGTACCAAAATCTTAATTTGTTGTATTAATAAGTACTTTCATTGTACCAATATGTACTTTTATTGTACCAGAAAGTACTTTTATTGTACCAATAAGTACTCCTATTGTACCAATAAGTAATTTTATTGTACCGAAAGGTATAATTATTGTCCAAAAAGTACTTCTATTATACCAGAAAGTACTCTATTGTGCCATAATGTACTTGAGTTGTGCCAAAAAGAAATTTCGTTGTACCACAAAGTACGTTTATTATACCAAAGAGTACTTTAACAGTTCGGAGAAGTGTATTATTTGTGGCAATAAGTACTTTTATTATACTGAAAGTACTTTTATTGCGCCAGAGAGTATTTATACAAAAAAGTATTTTTATTAAGCGGCTATGTATGTGTTCCTGTCCCATCCAACCTTGGATTTGTTAGTCAATGCCACTGCAGTCCATGAGGCTATCAGACTAAGATAAGCTGATGATTGGCATCAATCCTCACATGGTCATGCGAAAATCCTTAATTTTTTAACTCTTTTCAATTTGCTACTTCATGCACTAGGGCTGGTGTATACAGCGAGGAGAGGCTATTATTTCAGGCTACATAGTTGGAGCAATGTCTCTCAGGCTGTGGTACTGGCAATTCAGAAAACCGAGGAGGCTATTATGGGATGTGGAATCAATATTAGCAAGTAGATTATTCTGTGTATATAGCCAAGCTGCAATAGAGACGATCTATTCTGTATTATGTAAATCATAAGTGGTGAGGAATTTAAAGAGTAGGTTGATGGACTAAAAATCATCTGGATGTTAGCCTCTGTTGATTCCCGGGCCATTGAGAGATCCCTGGGAACAAATCAGCAGACTTAATGGCTGAAGACTGTACTATGCCCGACCATGGTTTATTGGTAAATTTTTAATTTTTTTTTTGTATATGTGGTGGAATAGATGTGGAAAACAGCCAGCAGATGTTGAAACTCCAGAGCACGACTGTATAACTGCTAGATCGCTGTGGCCCAAATTCAGCAGATTTCGATCGGAGAACATGGTTGACCTGTCTAGGTGTGATTTGTGGCTGGCTTGTGAAATTCTAACTAACCACTGTAATATCAGGCACCTAACGGGCAGTTGGGATAGATCGACTATCGTGCGTGTGGGGTTGGTGAGGATTCCGAGATGATGAAATATCTTCTTTATAGCTATCCCGCTCTATCTCGTAGGTGTCTAAGAACTTAGGGAAGGTTGTATAGAAGACCTAGAATTTATGTCCTCAGTCGGAGTAAGTAATATAATAGGATAGATCGACTATCGTCCGTGTGAGGTCGATGAGGATTCCGAGACTATGGAATATCTTCTTTATAGCTTGACCGCTCTATCCCGTAGGAGGCTAAGAACTTAGGAAAGTTGTATAGAAAACCTAGAATTTCTGTCCTCAGTCGGAGTAAGTAATTAAAAAGGTTCCATGCGGTACCTTCCATGGTTAACTGGGCAAAGACGATAGGCTGTGTATGTGAGAACGAGAAGGATGCCAAGACGATGGAACATCTTTTTTTGCTGTCCCGCTCTAACCTGTAGGAAGCTAAGATACTAAGGGAGAAGTTGTATAGAGGAGCTGGAGTCCCTCTCCTCAGTCGTAGTAAGTAATTCAATAGGTTTCCGAATAGTTAAAACATATTTTTGTAGCTCTCGCGCTTTTGTCTGTAGGAGGCTAAGATACTGAAGAAAAGGTTGTGTAGAGGTCTGAATAGGTTCCATGCGGTATCGTCAATGGTTAACTGGCCCAAGATGATTGTCTAAGGTCCCTTTTTTTAATGGATTTTCCACGAATTTATCTTCTTTCCCTATATATATTTAGACTTAATTATATACTAATACTTAATACTATACTTTTGGTAATACATATGTTTTTTATCTGTTTATTTATATACTACTAATTCTTGGAAATTGGATTAATAGAACAACGTGTTCTGTGTGATCTGGTATTTGCCATAACCTAACCTAGATGTCGTTTGTTCCATATCAGCTTACCACCATTGTTCTTTTTTTTTAGCCCTCTATATGCTGTGATATATGCTATACTTATTTCTCGGTGGCTAGGCACACCTCCATGACATATATTTATGTCATGCTAAATTTAAAAATTAGTTACCTCTGTTACAACGCTTTGTTATAGTTTTTGCTATATATGACCTCAGCCTACTTGTCGTTCAATTCATATTAACCTTAGGCCCACTGATGACCCAGAAAACTTGTATACCTTTTATCATAGACCTAAAATTCTGTTTGTCACGATTTAGTTTTCAAAATTCAAGTTTCGTGTTGTATCATTTGCCTCTTTTGTTTGTGTGTGTTTGAGTATTTCAATTTTTAATTCTTGTCATGAAGACAGACCCTGCAAACAAAGTACAAAAATATCACATGCTGCCGCCGACAAACAAAGTCACCCCCTTAAGTGACATAAAAATGTTATGACAAGTGAATCCTTTTCTTGCTTGTTTGTTTGATGTAGTTGTTGTTGCTGCTTTTGCTGTTGTCATTTTGATAATGACTTTATTTTATTAAATTTACCTTGACAAACATATCTAAGTACATAGCAGCGATTGGGTGGAGGGTAGATTTTGAGGCCGTTGTAGGTGACACAATGTTAGACATTACAGAAAAATAAAGTAATAACATTATTAAAAACACAGAACTGGCAATAAGAACAACAACGGCAACAACAACGACAACAACAATTATATCCTGACTGCCAGTGCTGTTGGCGCTTATCCTGGTTAAGCAGCAACATTAACACAGGACAACACAGAACGCAACATACAAAAAGATCTCAATGCGTTGATAGACATGTTTGTAATGTAATGTCTAAAGTTTGAGGATGTGAGTTGTAAATGTGCGTACGTGTGTGCAGGTATTCGCAATTACTTGGACAGGGATGGGATTGCGGTGTTGTGTACGCTGGATTTAGGATGTGGGAAAATGGTGGTGTAATTGTAGTTGGAAGGTTTTCAAGTACATATACGGAAACAAATTTGGTTTATATAACTGTAATTATCATATATTTGTATATATGTATTCGCAAAAATGAGCTTAATATGTGATCGCTATTACAAAACTGGGTAAATCATTAGAAAGCAGTTGGAAGTTCAATATCAAACTATTGAGAAATCGACCAAATCCATATAAAGATCTTTGGATGCATTCGCAAAAAGGACCTCAATTTGTGATCTCTATGAAAAATGGGAAAATCATAGGGAAGATGATGGAAATAATCTACCAAACTATTGAGGAATCGACCAAATCCATATGAAAATCTTTGAATGCACTTATCTCACTTTAAATTGTTTATTTGAGTTGAAAATATTGTTATGCAATTCCTTAACACCAAATGGAGGGAGTTTTGTATAAGAAGTGGGAGTAGTTTTAGTCGGATCTTACTCATCTTAGAACTTAACCTTCGTCTAGAGAATAGAAGCTTGTACACCAAATTTCAGCACCATATCTGTTAAACTACTGCTGTAATCCTAAACTCCCCCAAAAAGGGTGAGTTTTGTATGGGAAGTGGGAGTAATTTTTGTCCGATCTTGCTCATTTTGGAACTTAATCTCCGCTGAGACGATATAAGCTGGCATATTAAATTTCAGCCCGAAATTTTTTAAACCACGACTGTAATCGCGGCGCCATTTAGACGGACACCTTTAAAAAGGGTAAGTTTGTACGCGAGGTGGTAGTACATTTTGTCCGATCCTGTTCATCTTAGAACTTAAGCTCGGCTTAGAGCATAGAAACATGCATACCAAAGTTCTTGTATAATACCAAATGTACTAAGCTATCACCCTGCCTAAGACCTAATACCTTGTTGAAGGGTTCAGAGTGATCCTTACCAATCTTAGCCGAGATTTTAGTGTTTTCGAAGGTAAATCTACAAAATCGAATCAGCTTTGCAGGAATGCTAAACTCAGACATGGCCGCATATAGCCTATTCCTTATCGGAGAGTCGAAGGCAGATTTGTAGTCGACAAAGCGGTGGTAGGTGTTGCTGTGCTTTTAATGAGTTTTTTTCTCCAAGATTTGTCACACGGTGGATATTTGATCAGTCGTAGATTTACCTGGTCTAAAGCCGAACTGATATGGTCCAATTAGTTTTTTTACAATTGGCTTTAGACGTTCACACAATATGCTTGAAAGGACCTTATACGCAATTGGTAATAGGCTTATTCCACGGTAGTTCTTACATTCACTACCGATCTCCTTTTTTCTATATGGGGCATAACTGACTGAGACTCCAATCCCCCGGGCATGCTCTTCTCTAGCCAGATGTTCTCCATTAGCTGATGCATGCTCCTAATCAGCTCCTCCCCCTGCCTTAAACAAATCAGCCGGGAGTCAATCGGCTCCAGCCGCTTTTTCGTTTTTAAGACGGGATATTGTCACACGTATCTCGCTTTGGCTCGAAGGTGGATAGTTAATACCATCGTCATGGTTGGTGCGGGATCTTCTGGAGTGGTGTCCGTATCCAGTTAATTTCTGAATGATCTCTACATATCTTTAGAACGTTATCCGGGTCCGTCAATAGTTGGCCATCGCTGTCCTTGCAGGAGGCCAACCCTGTTCAACGCATTCTCGCCTTAACTCTCTGGTAGAAATTTTGTGCTTCCCCTCTACATTGTAGCAACTCTGTGCACTCATCCTGCCTCTTCCTCAGCTTCTTTTCGATCTAAAAATATGAGGTGCCTCTCGTCTCTTCTCCTGTGACGTTCACGAACAGCTCGCGTTGCCATTAGCTGCAGATATGCAGCATTCGTCTCACTCCTTGCATTGCGACATTCATCATCATACCAGGCATCGTTCTTGAGACGGCTTTGAGTACCCCAGTACGATTCCCGCAGTCCGTTCTATGGTGTCGGCTATATATTGCCACTGCGAGGCAATATTATCGGGGGTTGGAGCATGCCGTATCAGTTGAGTTAGGTGGTTGAGGTAGGCGTCCGCTACCTTTGTGGTCCGCAGTTTACCGATGTCCAGCTTTTGTTGTGCCTGATTACGTACGTTTTTCGCCATGCTTTGCCTTGTGCGTACCTTAACTGCGGTTAGGTAGTGATCGGAGCCAATGTTCACACCCATGATCACTCGCACGTCCAGTACACTCGATGCGTGCCTTCCATCGACTACCACGTGATCTTTCTGAAGCCATTGTTCGATGTTACGGCGTGCAGACTGAATTTTCCGATGGTAGTCTTAAATGCGGTCTCCCTGCCTATCTCCCTGCCTAGCATTAAAATCGCCTAGTACAATTTTGATTTTATGGCTGGGGCTAACGGTCATATATACTTTCTAGGCTCTCGTAGAACTCGTCTTTGTTTTGTGGAAAAACTTTGTTTTGACTCTTATGGTGGCTGTACGTTGACACACCGGGTTAAACCTTAGAAACAAGGTGCGCAGTGTCTTACCAACCACAATTCGACATCCAAACTCGTGCTTGTCCGCATGGCCACTATAGTACACTGAAGGAAAAAAATTCGTTGCTCTCCAAACGAAAAATTAGACAAATGAAGTTCGTTTGAAGTTTTCATTTGCCGCAAAACAAAACTTGTTCTTGCCACAAGTAGTTGTGTCTATTGTGGGAATAAAATAGAACGTTTATCGCAAACTCAATATACGTTTGTAACAAACGAAGAACGACTACGGCAAACTATTATTTCGTTTCGTCGTAAACGAAAAACTCTTTTGAGGAAAAAATAAAATTTCTTTTGCCACATATGAAAAAGAACGTAGACACAAACTTTTATTTCGTTAGTCGCAAATGGAAACCTCGTTTGTAGCAAAAACAATTGTGTTTGCCTCAAATAAATCCACGTTTGCCACAAATGAAAAACTGGTAAAAACAAACGTTTATTTCGTTTGTCGCAAAAACAATTGTATTTGCCGTAAAATAACCCACTTTTACCACAAAATAAATCCTCGTTTGCTGCAAACATACAAACTCGTTTGTTGCAAACGGTAAACGCCATTGAGCTCAATCGGGATTTTTGCTTTACCAAAAATTAAATACCAAATTTTTTTAAATAGGATTTTCATTTATTTTATTATATTTATTTTTTTCACATACATTTACTCTGAAGTCTCAAAAATGATTAAGTGATTCCTTTCCAAAAATATTTTAAATTCCTGAAAAAAACCAATTTAGTAATGAAATAAAATTAACAGACATATTTTAATATCATACCTTTTAGTATACAAATTTGCATTTGTGTCCAGGTGTAGTAGAGAACGACTGTGACTGTGCTTCGAATAAAAGAATTCCATATTCAATAATACGATTAATTCGCTTCTGTCTTTAGGGCCTGCAATAACATAAAGAGTAACATTTTCATACCCATATCAAAATTAATGAAGTTGTTCTTCAAATTTCATTTGGTGTTCAGCTTCTTGAAAAATAAAATACTTACACTTTATGTGTATACCCTGTTCTGTGCAACAGCTCATATATTGTGAAATAATATTCATAATATCTTCTTGCGCAAATTCCAAATTATTATTAGCGAATTACAACACCACTGATAGTTCAAACATTTTCTTTAATTTATTATTTAATCTCGATCAATAGTGTTAGTTTTTTCACTAGATTGTCTTTTCCATTGAAATTCACTTTTAAGAACATTGTCTTTACATAAAGAAAAAACACCACACGACGCTCAACAAACTGATGTTCACAATTCAACCACAAACAAAAAACTAAACACCATAACACTAAACGGTAGCGATCATTCTGGAACATCTCAATGAGTGATACACTCCACTCACTCATTTGTCACAGCGAACGAACATTCGTTCGGACTAACGTGGAAGACGTTTGTGCAAAATATAAAACTTTTGTTTAGGAGAGTTGAGAGAACAAAAGCACGTTCTCTCAACTCTTCATAAACATTAAAGATTTAAATATTCCCCAAAAATCTTCTACGGTTGTCCCGAAACGAATGTTTCGCTTGCTGTTAGAAATATGTAACGCTCTTTGTTCTCTTAACTCTCCCAAATATAAAGGTTTTATATTTTGCACAAACGTTTCCCATCGTTGTCCAAACGAAAATTAAACGATGTAGGAGTAAACAAATGTTCATGTACTGTAAAAAAGCAATGTTGATAGCAACTGTTTCATTTTGCGTCGAATACTTCAACGATTGTGGTAAACGTTGAATTTTCGAAACAAAACAACTTTTTTTGCAGCGAACGAGCAAAAAATGGGGTTTTTTTTTGAGTGTAGATGTCGCACGTCTTCATGCGAGAGAACCCGGATTTCCTGTAAAGCGGTTGTCAGCGTTGTATTCTTCGCGGACTTCCGCCAGTTGGACGGAGGCACCTGGTCTATACAGTGTTCTATTATTTCAGGTGCATATCCTCAAATCATGGTCCTTAATTCGTTTGCTGTGGTCGTTAACGTTTGGGGGGTCCGTTTTATTCTCTTCTTACTTCTTTTAATTGCAATAATCAAATGCCAGTGACGAGTTGCAAGCCCAGCGCACCACGTCGCAGTTTTCTCTCTCCTGGGTCAGACGCTGACCAGGTTACCACTCAATCTTAGCTGACGTGCCTGGGTTTTAGGTTTCACCTCTCACAGTTAGCCGTGCTCTGACTGGTGTCAGGGGGCGGAGTGGGCGTGACCAAACTGTTTTTTAGGCACAGAGAGATAAAGTTTGGTACGCAAATAGTACTCGACAATAGGAATATAAATATGCAAACGAAATTTAAATTTTGGATCTGTGGGCGTGGAAAAAATATATTTAGCCTTAGAGAGATACAATTTGGCACTCAGATTAAACGACAACACGAATATGATTATGCAGACGAATTTAAATTTTGGATATGTAGGAGTGGCATAACTGTATTTTAGCCCTAGAGAGATACAAATTGACACACAAATAGTACTTGGCACTGCAGTTTCAAATTTGCAGACGAAATTGTTATTCTCATTAAGTGGCCGATTAGGGCGTGGCAAAACTGTATTTTAACTCTAGAACGATAATATTCAATACCAAAAAGTACATTTTTTTTGTATAAAAAAAATACATTTATTGTGCTAACAATTACACTTGATTGTACTAAAAAGTACAGTTATTGTACCAAAAAGTACAATTTATTGTACCAAAAGGTGATTTACTTGATTTTTTAAAGTACAATTTATGAATATGAATGCAACCACTTTATTTCCAGTCAGTGCAAGAAAGGAAATGAGAAAAATATTTCTAGGACTATATATGGTAGTATTTGTATGCAGATATTACTTGGCGCTCTAGATATATATCTGCAGACGGCTGTTTTAATATCGGTTAGTAAACGTTGTTAGTTTGATCAGGTTAAGGAATAACTTGGGGTAACGAATTGTTTACAGAGCCAAAAACATTACAAGTATTCGTCAAGTAAGCAATAGCGAAGCATTGCCGGGTCCACTAGCACAGTACAACACATGATTTTGGGACTCAATTCTGAGAACTTCATGTGAAAGTAGCCCCAACAAGAAGAAGTACTGCATCATCCGTTTTGTCAAGTTACATGCCGCAATAATCTAATATCGATTTGAAGTTAGTAAATATCGTATAGGGGAATTTGTCACATTTTAGGCTCTTTTGTTATATTATTATATGGTGGCGTATGATTATCATAAGTAATATTCCACGTAAATCATACGCCACGGAGCAGAACAAAACGAATGATGCATAACTTCTTCTTTTTGGGGATACATTCACATGCAGTTCTCAGAATTGATACTTACTAACTTCAAATCGATATTAAATTATACTTTACTACTTTACTACTTAACTACTTTACTACTTTACTACTTTACTACTTTACTACTTTACTACTTTACTACTTTACTACTTTACTACTTTACTACTTTACTACTTTACTACTTTCCTACTTTACTACTTTACTACTTTACTACTTTACTACTTTACTACTTTACTACTTTACTACTTTACTACTTAACTACTTTACTACTTTACTACTTTACTACTTTACTATTTTACTACTTTACTACTTTAATACTTTACTACTTTACTACTTTACTACTTTACTACCTTACTACTTTACTACTTTACTGCTTTACTATATTACTAATTTACTACTTTACTGCTTTACTTCTTTACTACTTTACTACTTTACTACTTTACTACTTTACTACTTTACTACTTTACTACTTTACTACTTTACTACTTTACTACTTTACTACTTTACTACTTTACTACTTTACTACTTTACTACTTTACTACTTTACTACTTTACTTCTTTACTTCTATACTACTTTACTACTTTACTAATTTACTACTTTACTAATTTACTACTTTACAACTATACTACTTTACTACTTTGCTACTTTACTACTTTACTACTTTACTACTTTACTACTTTACTACTTTACTACTTTACTACTTTACTACTTTACTACTTTACTACTTTACTACTTTACTACTTTACTACTTTACTACTTTACTACTTTACTACTTTACTACTTTACTACTTTAATACTTTACTACTTTACTACTTTACTACTTTACTACTTTACTACTTTACTACTTTACTACTTTACTACTTTACTACTTTACTACTTTACTACTTTACTACTTTACTACTTTACTACTTTACTACTTTACTACTTTACTACTTTACTACTTTACTACTTTACTACTTTACTACTTTGCTACTTTACTACTTTACTACTTTGCTACTTTACTACTTTCCTACCTTACTACTTTACTACTTTACTACTTTACTACTTTACTACTTTACTACTTTACTACTTTACAACTTTAATACTTTACTACTTTAATACTTTAATTCTTTACTACCTTACTATTGTCGTAGTAAAGTAGCAAAATTAACTACATTTTGAAATTATAACAAGATTTGCTATAATTTCGTTTGTCTACATTGTCAACCCTGAAGTTAAGTACATACTTGAACGCTAACAAACACTCCTTGCGACACATATTTACAAACATAAAATGTACTCGTACCAAAATATAGCTATAGTAATGTACAAACATGGCTATCTTTTTGTTGTATTCATACACACACATACACACACACACACACATTGTATTATTGCTATGTTGACATTAAGTGACATTTCGTGTAGAAATCTAAATGAAAGTAATTTTGCTTTAAAACAGAAAAATTACACAAACACACACAAGCGAAACCAAAAGCAAGGCTGTTGGTACATGAAAGCAACCCACAAGTAAAAAAAATAAATTGAAGTTACAGTACAAAGGGTGACACAGAAAAGCATGAGCCGAATTTACTACAGTGGATAAGAAAAAAGAGGTCATTAATTTTAATTACTAAAACAAATTGTTGAAAACTTTATTTGCACATAGACGCTTGGTAGCTGAGAGAGAGACTTTGAAAATGTGTGATATTGTATGATCTTAGTAGGGAAACCTAGTTTGGAACTAAATCCGTACTAATTCTCCAAAGACAGTGCACTATCTGGAGTTCCATACGAACAACCGTCTACTTCAACATAGAGATGTCTTTAGCTTGGGTGGAATTGTCCTTCTTGTAGTAGCGTATAACTAGATCAGAAATTTTTGAACCAGTTCGGACTACTTAGTACATTTTTTATGACAATTCCCCACTGGGTTAGTATAATAGTCGATAATTTACTAGTGATTAACGATCCTTCATAGTGGTTTATATACAATTTTATAGCGTAATCAATTTCAGAAGACAAATCTTGTAAAAAAATCTTACACATTATAAATATCCTTTAAAAACGTTTTTGTATAATCTTTTTTCTTTTGCAAAATCTATCACTCCTTTTGTTGAGCAACTACCTTACCTTGATTATTTTCTTTTTTTGTTTGTTTGTGACTACGCTTTAAAACAAAGCCATTGAATTTAAATATTTTGTTACGCATTTCCCTGGCCATATCCTGCTGTTAACCCCCCCCCCCCCCCACATCCTCAACATCACACATATCCTGCTGTTATTCGGGTCTTTTCACCTTCAACTCCTCTATCACCTTCTTTCTTCTGCCTTTTGTCATTGGTATGCCCAAAAAAAACTTTGTGCGGGTAATTGACAACAAAATTATTGTTTTGTATAATTATGCCGAACATGATTAAGAAATAAGCAAAAAAAAAAAACAGCAATATCTTTACGAAAAGACCCTCACTGGAGTTGGAGGAGACAAGAAAACGACAATGAAATAAAAGTAATGAACATTCCTTTGGTGTCGTGGGGGTTGACAAAAGTTGGCGGTAAAAAAAAGTTTCATGAAGTGATTCACGGCAAACGTGTAGGCAATAAATCACCTGCCTGTCAAAAACTCGTTAAAATGGATAATATATAAGACATGTCATGTTGACTGTGAAATAAGAGATTAAAGCAGCGATTTGAGATAGAACAAGAAGTAAGTTCAGTTCATTGAAAGTGGAAGCGGAAGTGGTGTCTTCACATATTTGGTTTTCCTCTTTAGCGGTAAGCAGAATTGCATTAGGGTAAATGAGGTAAACTTATTACTGAGAATAGATCAAGAGTGGGTAGCGTGGTGACCACTTGAATCGTATACATGTTAGAGGGAAGATTTATATATATGACGCACAGTCTACTAGACATTAACTATTACATAAAAAATATATTATTAGCAAATGTTTTTGAATAAAGTCATATTCAAAATAGATTTAGATTTTTATCATAATCTAAAATATAGATTTATATTTAACTAGCTGGCCCGGCTGACTTCGTCCTGCCTTCAAATTATTGTAAAAGATATTGATTGCTGTTGAAATCTAATAGCGATTGGTTTATTACTTTGACCTCTGAAATATTTTAATATAAAAGGCGAGGTTTTTCCGGACAAATTCTGTACTTCATATATCTAAAAGATTATTATATGTTATTGTAAGAAGTGCATTGTCGTCGACGATTTGATGAAAACTTACTTATTGATAGGCATACATTCTAAAATCAATTTTTTAAGCCGATTGACTGACATATAACTTTCTGCGTTGGTGAACTGGGTGATTGCACCTAAAGGTGCTTGGTCTGAGCCATGATATTACTTTGCACCTTTTTATCCCAAGAAGTACGAATTTCCAAAAATCCCTTCATTTGGCTCAACAACCCTATTAACGGTTTAGTCTGGGTGTTAGCAACAGTTTTTCCCATTTTCGCGTTTGTCCCCTAAAAGTTCAAAATTCGAAAAACCACTTTGTGAAGCTCTCTAATGATATAGAAAGTGCGCCAATCTTAATGTTCTTCATTCTACCTTAAAGTCTGGCAGACGATCTACAGGCCATCCCCAACTTTCACTGCAATTTTCGTCAAAATCGGTTTAACCGTTTTCGCAATTAGTGGTGTCATCAAAATGGACATAGTTTTTTATATATATAGAGTTTTCAATAATTTTAATGTTAAAAAAATGTTTATATATTATGTAATCAATGGTGACTTAATGACTTAAAAAAAATTAAGTGTATGATAAGCTAAACACCAGCAACTGGATCCAAACTTACATCCAAAATTTTCTCATGTCAAAAAATGCATTCATTTTAAGTTTAAGTAAAATCGGGCAATCGAAATAATTCAGCTCCGGCAACCTCAACAGCGGGTCCATTTATACAAAAAAAAATTCTCATAATAAAACAACTATACATTATAAATTTCAGTCAAATTGTTTGATTAGTTATAATTCCACCATAACGGCACCTTCCGGGTCATTTTATTCAAAAACTTTGTTCTCATGATCACATAGTTATACATACTAAATTTCTCTTAAATTGGTCCATTCGATCAAATTTTGATAAAAAAAAATCCACCCAAACGCCACCTACCGGGTCCATTTGTACATAAAATTGTTCTGGTGATTAAACACATACATTCTGAATTTCAGTAAAATTGGCCCATCCATTAAAATTTTCGATATAAATACACACCAGCGACATCTACCGGGTCCATTTGTACATACAATTGTTTCTTATGATTAAACAAACATACATTCTGAATTTCAGTTAAATTGGTCCATTCGTTTAAATTTTGATTATAAATCTACCCCAGCGCCACCTACCGGGTCCATTTGTAAATAAAATGTTTTCTCATGATCAAGCGAATATCCATTCTAAATTTCAGTTGAATTGGTACATGCATTCAAATTTTCGATATAAATCCACCCTAGCGCCACCTGGAGTGGATTTTTTTCTTTACGAACAATCTACGGAAAATTTCGAATCGAATAAAAAAAAAATCAGCCAAAACGCTCCAGCCGTTCTCAAGTGATGGTATGACATACGTGGACCATTTCATTTTTATATATATAGATTTTTATCATAAAACACAATTTGTCACCAGTTTCTGCTGTTACCCTTAAGAAAGCGTATATATTTTATTCAAATAGTAGTATCAGGTCGGTAGTGTGATGCGAGGTAAAGCCTCTGATCGGTTTAACATGGCAAACCCAGAGTAATCCTTGCCAAGTACACTTCAAGTCTACCAACAGAGCTCTGTATTCCTGGTACTACTGTGGACGAAGTACCTTCATGTACCTTCATGGTAATAAAATTATGGCAGGAGGAGAAAACTGCGACGTGGTGCTTAGGGCTTGCAACCCTCCACCGATGTTCGAGCTATTGCAATGAAAAGAAATAAGAAAATAATAAAACGGACCACCCAAAATGTTGACGATCACCGCAAACGAATTAGGGACCATGATTTGAGGATATACACCTGGAATATTAGAACACTGTATAGACCAGGTGCCTCCATCCAACTAGCGGAAGTCCTCGAAACCATTAGGCTGACATAATCCGGTGGATGGGACACGGGTTCTCGCGCATCAAGACGTGCGACGTCTACTATATTGGTCATGCGGACAAGCAGGAGTTTGGATGTGATTTTGTAGGTGGCAAGAGATTGCGATGCCTAGTCTCACGGTTCAACCCGGTGTGTGAACGAATAGCCACCATAAGAGTCAAAACAAAGTTTTTCCACATAACACTTATATGTGTCCATGCTCCAACAGAAGTGAAAAGCGAAGACGAGTTCTACGGGAGCCTAGAAAATATATATGACTGTAGCCCGAGCCACGACATCAAAATTGTACTAGGCGGTTTTAATACTAGAACAGGCAGGTAGACCGCATTTGATCCTACCATCCGAAAATTCAGTCTTCACACCGAAAAATCAGACAATCACATCAGATTGATTGATTTCTCTGCGTCAAGAAATATAGATTTGACCATAAAAATATTCATAAGGCAACATGGTTTGATCAATTGATGAGGAATCAGAAAGATCACGTGGAAGTCGATGGAAGGCACGCATAGAATATTCTAGATGTACGAGTGATCAGGTGTGCGAACATTGACTCCGATCACTACCTTGCCGCAGTTAAGGTACGCACAAGGCTAAGCATGGCGAAAAACGTACGTAACCAGGCACAACGAAAGCTGGTCATCGGTAAACTGCGGACCACAGAGGTAGCGGACGGCTACTCCAACTACCTAACTCAACTGCTACGAAAAGCTCCAACCCCTGAAAATATAACCACGCAGTGGCAATATACAGCCGACTCCATTGAACGGACTGCGAAAAGCGTACTTAGGTACTCAAAACCGCCTCAAGATGATGCCTGGTATGATGATGAATGTCGCAATGCCACGAGAGAGAGATGGATGCTGCATACAGGGCGAAACTGCAGCCAATGGAAACGCGAGCTGTTCGTGAACGCCACAGACAGAAAATGAAGGAGCTGAAGAAGAGACAGGATGAGCGCACAGAGTTGCTCCAAAGCAGAGGGGAAGCCCGAAAATTATGTCAGAGAGTTATGGCAAAAATGCGTGGAACAGGGTTGCCCTCCTGCAAGGACAGCGATGGCCAGCTGGTGACGGACCCGGATAACGTTCTAAAGATATGGAGAGAACATTTCAGCAATCGTCTGGATACAGACGCTACCCCAGAAAAACCCGCACCAATCTATGACTATGGTATTAACTGTCCACCTCCGAGTCAGAGCGATATACATGTGGAAATATCCCGCCGGAAATATCAAAGCGGCTGGAGCCGATTGTACTCTGTTGATTGGACATTTATCATATTTGTATTGGTCATAAAGCTGCATTTAAAAGTACGATTTGGCGAATTTATTGGATGCCACGGATGGCTTTGGTATCCCTGAATAGTCGATATGACTTTGTGGGATAATACTGACCCTCAAGAAGTCCTTACTGAAGATATGCAATAATCTAACGGAGCCTTTGCACCCAAGCAAATATTAGCTGAATTGCTCTTAAACTAAGGCTGTAATCGCCGAGACAGATAGACGGACACTCCCCAAAAGGGGGAGTTTGTATGGAAGGTGGGAGTAGTTTTCGTCCGATCTTGTTTATTTTAGAACTTATTATTTCAGCTCAATAGTAATTAAAGCACGGCTGTAATCGCGGGTACAGATATACCCACAACCCCAAAAAGGGGGAGTTTGTATGGGATGTGGTAGTAGTTTTTGTCCGATCTTGTTTAACTTAGGTTTTAAACTTGCGCTTAATGAATGAAAGCTCGTAAACCAAATTTCTGCTCGAGAGTTCTTAAACTTCGGCTTTAATCGCTGGACACGTAGACGGACACCCGCAAAAAGAGGAAGTTTGTATGGGAGGTAAGAGTAGATTTCGTCCGATCTTGTTTATCTTATAGCTTATTCTTGAGCTCAAGAGCTCTTAAACTTCGGCTGTAATCGCTGGAACAGACAGACGGACAATCCCAAAAATTGAGAGTTTGTATGGGATATGAAAGTATTTCCGTCCGGTATTGCTTATCTGGGAACTCTCTGTGAGATCAGAATTCAATGCTGATACCACGCCCATAAGCTAGCGTGGTAGGTATGATGAACAAAAATAAAATGTATGGGATAACAAAATGAATATACCCGTTCACCATTTGAGTGCGCGTGGTGAAGGGTATAAATGTGTCAATCTCAGGATTGACAGTTTTATGCTGTTAAAATTTCAGGAATATTGTTTGAGAGGCATACCGATTGTAGCGCCACCTACCCAGTTAAGTTTTGAGTCAAAATCATTTCCGGATACGAATCAATGTACCAATGTACAAATTTCATCATAATCATCATAGTCAGTGAAAAATGCTCGTACAAAACAACTATATAATTATATGAAGATGTATGTATGTACGTATGTACAAGTAGAATCCATTTGTATTGCGTACGAAATACACAATTGACAATCAAAATACAAAATCAAAATTTAAAATCTATTGATGTATTTTAATTTTATTTTAATTTTAGCAAAATCAGACCATAAATATAAAGTTTCAAAATAAGTCCTCTACAGCGCCACCTATAGGGTCAAACGAACATTTATTCTCAATTTCAGTTAATTTTGGGGCGAGCTCTCAAATTATCGATATAAATCCACTGCCAGCACCAACTACCGGTTCGAAACTACATATAAACCTTATCAGGTTCCAACCCAACCTACATATGGCGTGAATATGGTTAATGTAGCTCTCTTCGGAATGGTAAGACCAGTTACCACAACATAAATATTTGCGACAATGTTTGTATATACTTTTAGCCGTTTGGCCTAAACATTGGTCTTTTTGTATTTCCTTTTATTTTTCCCTAAAAGTGCAAATCCGTTTATATCGCACAACTGCTTTAGAAAACAAATATTCGGCTGAATTTTAGCAGTATCTTTGGTCGTACGGTCTCGGCGATGGTATCACTTTTATCCCTATTTAGGATTTTTTTTTAACCAAAAAGTATGAATTCGAAAAAAGTTCCCTTGTGCAGCTCTCTAAGTCCATAGAAAGGATGTTCATTTAGATTTTAACGATGATAGCTTTAGCCGTTTGGTCTGGATGACAGTACCAATTTAACAATATTTCAGTCTTTTTTAACCCAAAAAGTACGAATTGCGAAAAACTCCCTTCTTATCCATTACACACTACAACATAAGATTTTGGGACTCAATTCTGAGAATTGCACGTGAAAGTAGCCCCAAAAAGATGATGTTGTGCATCATTCGTTTTGTCAAGTTACATGCCATAATATTTAGATACCGATTTGAAGTTAGTAAGTATCGTACATATAGGGGAATTTGTCACGTTTTAGACTCTTTTGTTATACTGTTATATGGTGACGTATGATTATCATAAGAAATATTTTACGTAAATCATACGCCACGGAGTACAACAGTTTTATTGTAACTGCTACAAAAGTCATTTGATGAATGGATAAGTGAAACTGTTGCTTTTGTAGGGAAACGTTACATGAACCAAGATTAAAGGAATTGTAATTCTTAATTTGTTTAAATTTGTTTCAGTTAAATCGGACCAGTGGTTCTCGAGTTATGTCAAACAAAAGAGCCTAAAATGTGACAAATTCCCCTATACGATACTAACTAACATCAAATCGATATTAATTTATTATGGCATGTAACTTGACAAAACGAATGATGCAGAACTTCTTCTTTTTGGGGCTACTTTCACATCCAATTCTCAGAATTGAGACCCAAACCAAAGAACTGAAAAATGTTGTACTGTGTAATTCTACGACGGTATGAAGTTTACCCATAACAGAGCGTATGAGTTATGTGGATTTTTCGATATTACTCATACATAAGTCAGTATATACAAAAGTAAGTGTAAAGGTGCATTCAGACGCAAGAAATCTGTGGAAAAATTTGTCTGTCAGGAGTGTTATCGATAACGAATTGCTATGACATTCTAGTGTTGTCGACAACCGTTCACACATACAAATGATCAGTTAATGTCACCTCTTTTACATATCATTGTCCGCACAATATTAGAGCTGAAGCAAAAAACCTTGGGTATCATGGTAATATGGGACCGGCCGTGGCATTATGGTTAGAACACACGACTATCATGCGGGAGATCCGTGGTTCGATTCGCGGCTCCAGTCATCTACATTTTTCTTTCATTGCCGGCCTCCTCGATGTTGTCGACAGCAACTTCGCAGTTAAGTGTCGAATCAAACGGCATGGCTAGTAAAAGCTTCTCAAATAGTGTCGTTAGCTGTGAATCTGAAACTAAAAAGCGTGTTAGCCATACCTCATTCATGGGATGTAAAGGGAAAATAAGTAAATAAGTATCATGGTATTCTCTGTATTCAATGTGACAGCATAAAAGTATGGACCAACAATGCCGCTTGCTGACAAATATACCCTTACAGCAGTTGCTGAGTAATTTTTGAACTTCTGCAACGATTTTGAATCAATTGAATTACAAACTAAGATAACTATTAGATTTTGTTGAATGATTAATTATTGCTTAAATTTAAATCTCTTTATATGAGTATAATAAATATTACAAAATTTCAATTGTTAATTTTACATCGCTATAAATTTCAGTATTTAATTAATATTTACTCTTTGGCCTTTAAAACCAATCAGTTTTGCTTAAGCGTTCATTATTTTTACATAATTCCTTAAAAGCATTTAAAGTATTTTTTAATCTTTCACATGAAAACATTTCCAAATATAAATAACACACGCAAAATATGACCAACACAATGATATAAATTTTAATTAAATTTCTGTTAGAGCCCATAACTATTAACACAAGGAACAGCGACAGTAACAACAACAAAAATGCGAGTGTTTCCTTTAAATTCCTTTAATTACTCGTATTGTTTATATGGTCCTTGAGCAACTCGCTGGTTTGCTGCGAAACAGGCGCAAAAGTGCCTTTATCAGTTTCCGGGAAAAACAACACAATCAGCAACGCTTTCTTCGAAGAATTTACCACACACACACATACAAACGCGCGTGCCTCGCTCTTAACCAGCAGCACATAACAAATTGTATACAGATTTCTCCCGAGATATGAATTGCGAGAAAGAACAACAGCGTTGAGGATTTATATTTTGTAGTTTTATGCTAAATTTATCAAAGTCTTTCATACATCGTAATTTCAGTTTAAGTGGTTTTCCTTTGAAGCCCAACGAGAAAGGAACAAACAGTATATGAGGCAAGCACACCGCCACCACTGCACAACATGCCACATTTGTACTTATTTAAGTAGAAAACATGCCACACAATTATGCGGCTTATGCCACAACATTTTGTACAACACGCAAAATGCTCAATTTATAAGCGTTCCCGTTGAGTATGTGCGTTTCACAAATTGGTGTATGTCCTGCCAGGCCTGAGGCGCCACTTTCATCCCCCCTCCCTCCCCATCTCTCAGTGTTGCATGAAAACTAAAGATGACAAATGTTTTATAAACACTTAAAGGGGAAATTATGTGCACACAACAATTTCGCTACACATAGGAAGATATAAATTATAATAAATTATTACCACACATATATGTGAAATGCAATGGTTTACATTTGAATTTTATGGTTAAACGTATTTAAAGTAAAACACATGAAAATGGGAGATAAATACATGTGTTTGTATACTAAAGTTATAACAAAAAAGGATTCCCACAGAACTCAAAGGATTTTAGAAAATAATAGATGGATTGCAAACAAGTCAATGACAGCAAGTAGCACTGACATAAAGATTACATATTGGGCATACCTAGAGCAATAGCTCAAAGATTTCTGAGGTTAAGTTAATTTCTGAGGGAAAAGCAAATAATAATTTAAGTTATATGAGGCCAACTTGCCGCCATATGTAAGTGAATTTCATTTTAGCTCAAAAATTTCCCAAAGTGAATTTAAAAAGCATTGTGTGTTTGTGAATTATGTCGATTAATGTCCGATAGGAGGCGCATTTGTCACTGCATTTGTTGATAATTACGTATGAGTTATAATATCTTGTTCCAGAAAATATTAAGTATACGTGTTACTGTATACCAATTTTATCAGAAGTAGAATTTTGCTTGCCAATTTCTTGTTATAGTTGATCATAGAAATTAATAGATTATACAAAGAATTACTGTAAGAATAGAATTTACTTCTATATTATAATTTATTTTGTACAATATTTTAACTAACATCGGCAAACATCTTTAGAAGCTCTATTTAAAATAACATATTTTGTCGCCACTATTTACTTTTTATTGCAAGTATACAGAGTTTTATTAAGTGATAATCATTATCATCATCAATATCGACGATAAACGATTAAAGGCTCTTAATACTTTTATTTTAGAATTTCAGTACTTAATGTCCCAATAAATGACATAAATCCTCAACACAAAGAGCAATTTGCTTCCCCTCCCAACAAACTATACAAAACACTTTAATTTATTGCAGCCTTTTTTTTGTCAACCACACAAAAACCTAATCACCACACACACACACACACACATACACTTATACTATAAAGCTATAACATAAATTAAAATTTTTGCCAACAAAAGAATTAAAAATGATTTTTATTGATTTCAACATTTACGAGTAAAAAGAGAGCCATCGAACAATAAATATGTAATATCGTACCTAATAATAGTAAATTCTGTCATTATAACTATAGAAATGTACATATGTATGTATGTGTGTCTCTGAGAGTGTGTGTGTAGTTGAATGGTGTGTGAGGATTTAAAATACAACTAAGTGTGTGTGTGCATGTTTGCCATTGTATGTATTTGTAGTCGTTTGTTGATACCACCAACCACACCAATAACTAATGACACAATAGAAATCTCATACATTTAAACCTTTGTTCCGGGGCTTGTATACCTGCCTGCCTGCCGGCCTGTTTACTTGTATACAAATATTAATATATATCTATATATACTTATATGTATCTGCAATTGTGGGTATATTTACAATAAATCTTTACACGATAGGAATTTATGCAATGATTTAGTGCTGCATCCACCTACAACTTTTGTCACCAGGTTCTATCATAGAACTTCCTGTGCCTGTGGCAATAGTTGGATCCTGTTACACTAGCGAACATGTGGCTGATTTTGGATGTAATGAAAAGATGGATCAAGGTACTGTTATTTGTTGGTAAGTATATGGATAGATATATATATTTTTATTATTTTTTATATTTTTATAATTTTTACTATTTGTAAAATTTTAAATATTTTTGATATTTTTGATACTTTTAATATTTTATTTTATATTTAATATATTTTTTATTTCTAGTATTTTTAATATTTTCATATATTTTTAATTTTTAATAATTTCAATATTCTTAATATTTTTAATATTTTTAATATATTTAGTATTTTTAGCACTTTTAATATTTTTAATATTTTTACTATTTTTAATATTTTTACTATTTTTAATATTTTTAATATTTTTAATATTTTTAATATTTTTAATATTTTTAATATTTTTAATATTTTTAATATTTTTACTATTTTTAATATTTTTAATATTTTTACTATTTTTAATATTTTTAATATTTTTAATATTTTTAATATTTTTAATATTTTTAATATTTTTAATATTTTTAATATTTTTAATATTTTTAATATTTGTAATGTTTTTAATATTTTTAATAATTTTAATATTTTTAATATTTTTAATATTTTTAATATTTTTAATATTTTTAATATTTTTAATATTTTTAATATTTTAATATTTTTAATATTTGTAATGTTTTTAATATTTTTAACTAGCTGGCCCGGCAGACTTCGTCCTGCCTCCAAATTATTTTAAAAGATTTTGAGTGCAGTTAAAATCTAATAACGATTGGTTTATTACTTGGCCTCTGAAATATTTAAATTAAAAGGGCGAGGTATTCCCGGACATATTCAGTACTTCGTATAAATCTATATAAATCTAAGAAATTACATTTGTAAGAATTGCTAAAATGTTTCAGCAGTGTGGTCCAGGATGTTATGAAAACTTACTTATTGATAGGCATATATTTTAAAACCACATTTTTAAGTCGATTGGCTGACATATAACTTTTTGTATTGGTGTACTGGGTGATTGATACTTTAGGTGTTTGGTCTGAGCCATGATAGTACCTTGCCCCTTTTTATTCCAAGGAGTTCCAGTTTCCAAAAATCCCTTCATTTGGCTCAACAACCCTATTAACCGTTTGGTCTGATGAGAGAAACAGTTGTTCCCATTTTCGTGTTTGTCCCCTAAATTCGAAATGCGAAAAACCACTTTGTGAAGCTCTCTAATTCTATAGGAAGTGCACCAACATAAATATTCGCCATTCTACCTAAAGCCGTTTTGCGGTCTGGGTGACCATCTACAACCCATCCCCAACTTTCACAGAAATTTTGGGACAAATGGGGTCAACCGTTTTCACAATTAGTGGTGACATCAAAATTTACATCTTTTTTATATGTATAGACTTCTGAATAACTATGATGTTAAAAAAAAGTGACTAAATGACATTCCAAAAATGAAGTGTATCATAAGCTAAACACTGGTTCCAAACATGCATTCAAATTTTCTCATGCCAAAAAAATCATATATTTTAAGTTGAAGTAAAATCGGACAATCGATATAAATTTTCGAAATAATTCAACCCCAGCTAAATCAACTGCTGGTCCATATATACAAAAAAATTCTCATAATAAAACAAATATACATTCTACATTTCAGTCAAATTATTTAATTCGTTAAAATTTTCATTATAATTCCACCATAGCGACACCTACCGGGTCAATTTATACAAAAAATTTTTCTCAAGGTTCCACAAACATAAATACTAAATTTCAGTTAAATTGGTACATGCATTCAAATTTTCGATATAAATCCACCCTAGCGTCATCTACCGGGTCCATTTGTACATACGATTTTCTCTGATGATCAAGCAAACATAGATTCTGAACTTCACTTAAATTGGCCCATTCGTTAAAATTTTGATTGTAAACCGACCCCAGCGCCACCTACCGGGTCGATTTGTACATAAAATGCTTTCTCATGATCACACGAATATCTATTCTAAATTTCAGTTGAATTGGTACATGCATTCAAATTTTCGATATAAATCCACCCTAGCGCCACCTGGATTTGATTTATTTTCAAACACACACAATCTACAGAAAATTTCGAATCGAATAAAAGAAAAATCAGCCAAATCTCTCCAGCCGTTCTCAAGTGATGGTATTACATACGTGGACCATTTCATTTTTATATATATAGACTAGCTGGCCCGGCAGACTTCGTCCTGCCTCCAAATTATTTCAAAAGATGTTGAGTGCAGTTGAAATCTAATAACAATTGGTTTATTATTTGGCCTCTGAAATATTTTAATTTAAAGGGCGAAGTATTCCCGGACATATTCTGTACTTCATATAAATCTATATAAATCTAAGAGATTATTTTTGTAAGAAGTGCTAAAATTGTTCAGCAGTGTCGTCTAGGATATGATAAAAACTTACTTATTGATAGGCATATATTCTAAAACCACATTTTTAAGCCGCTTGACTGACATATAACTTTCTGCGTTGGTGGTCTGGGTGATTGATACTTAAGGTGTTTGCTCTGAGCCATGTACATAGTACTTTGTCCCTCTTTATTGCAAGGAGTACCAATTTCCAAAAATCCCTTCATTTGGCTCAACAACCCTATTGTCCATTTGGTCTAGGTGAGAGCAACAGTTGTTCCCATTTTCGTGTTTGTCCCCTAAAAGTTCGAAATGCGAAAATAACTTTGTGAAACTCTCTAATTCTATAGGAATTGCACCAACATAAATGATCGCCATTCTACTTTAAGCCATTTAAGGATGGGCTGTAGATGGCCACCCAGCCCGACCATCTACAGCCAATCCTCAACTTTCACTGAAATTTTGGGACAAATGGGGTCAACCGTTTTCATAATTAGTGGTGACATCAAAATGTACTTCTTTTTTATATATATAGACTTCTAAATAACTATGATGTTAAAAAAAGTGACTAAATGACATTCCAAAAATTAAGTGTATCATAAGCTAAACACCGGCAACTGGTCCCAAACATACATTCAAAATTTTCTCATGCAAAAAAAATCATATATTTTAAGTTTAAGTAAAATCGGACAATCGATATAAATTTTCGAAATAATTCAACCCCAGCCAAATCAACTGCGGGCCATATATACAAAAAAATTTTTTGTAATAAAACAAATATACATTCTAAATTTGAATCAAATTGCTTAATTCGTTAAAATTTTCATTATAATTCCATCATAGCGACACCTACCGGGTCAATTTATACAAAAAAAATTTTCTCAAGGTTCCACAAAAATAAATACTAAATTTCAGCTAAATTAGTACATGCATTCAAATTTTCGATATAAATCCACCCTAGCGCCATCTACCGGGTCCATTGTACATACGATTTTTTCTAATGATCAAACAAACATAGATTCTGAATTTCAGTTAAATAGGCCCATTCGGTAAAATTTTGATTGTAAACCGACCCCAGCGCCACATACCGGGTCCATTTGTACATAATCTATTTCAGTTGAATTGGTACATGCATTCAAATTTTAGATATAAATCCACCCTAGCGCCACCTGGATTTGATTTTTGTCAACACAAACAAACTACGGAAAATTTCGAATCCAATGAAAAAAAAATCAGCCAAATCGCTCCAGCCGTTCTCAAGTGATGGTATGACATACGTACATATTTTATATATATAGATTAAAATTTTTGTTTTATAAGATATGCTTAACAATAAGTAGGTTTGCATCATATCATGGGCGACACTGCTTATCCATTTTAGCAATTCTTACAATAATATATAATAATATTTTAAATATATGAAGTACAGAATTTGTCCGGGAAAACCTCGCCCTTTAAATTGAAATATTTCAGAGGCCAAAGTAATAAACCAATCGTTATTAGATATCAACTGCACACAACATCTTTTACAATAATTTGGAGGCAGGGCGAAGTCTGCCGGGCCAGCTAGTTTTTAATATTTTTAATTTTTTGAATATTTGTAATGTTTTTAATACTTTTTAATATTTTTAATATTTTTTTATTTCTAATATTTTTAGTATATTTAATATTTTTAATATTTTTAATATTCTTAATATTTTTAATATTCTTAATATTTTTAATATTACTAGTATATTTAGTATTTTTAATATTTTTATATGTTTTAAATATTTTTAATAATTTTAATAATTTCAATATTTTTAATATTTTTAAAATTCTTAATATATTTTATTTTTAATATTTGTAGTATTTTTAATATTTTTAATATTTTTAGTAATTTTAATATTTTTATATATTTTTAGTATTTTTAATAATTTCAATATTTTTAATATTGATGAAGATGGTTTGGCATTTCACACAACTCTTATAAAACAAATTCTATTAGCAATAATAGAATAGATCTTGAACCGAACGATGAACACACATTCATTATTTACACATATAGATCAACTATACAAAACAAGAGATTATTTAATATTTGTAATATTTTTAGTTGTTTGGTTGGTATGGATGTGCAGTCACTCCGTAGAGGAATTTTTAATTTTTATAATTATAATTTTAATTTTTAATTTTTAATTTTTAATTTTTAATTTTTACTTTTTAATTTTTAATTTTTAATTTTTAATTTTTAATTTTTAATTTTTAATTTTTAATTTTTAATTTTTAATTTTTAATTTTTAATTTTTAATTTTTAATTTTTAATTTTTAATTTTTAATTTTTAATTTTTAATTTTTAATTTTTAATTTTTAATTTTTAATTTTTAATTTTTAATTTTTAATTTTTAATTTTTAATTTTTAATTTTTAATTTTTAATTTTTAATTTTTAATTTTTAATTTTTAATTTTTAATTTTTAATTTTTAATTTTTAATTTTTAATTTTTAATTTTTAATTTTTAATTTTTAATTTTTAATTTTTAATTTTAATTTTTAATTTTTAATTTTTAATTTTTAATTTTTAATTTTTAATTTTTAATTTTTAATTTTTAATTTTTAATTTTTAATTTTTAATTTTTAATTTTTAATTTTTAATTTTTAGTTTTTAATTTTTAATTTTTAATTTTTAATTATTAATTTTTAATTTTTTTTAATTTTTAATTATTAATTTTTCTTAAAATGTTAAATTTTTTTCATATAATAAATACCAGAAACTTTAACAAAACCTGTCTGCCAGTGTTGTCACTATAATTAAATCCGCTGGCCTTGCCATACCCATATCAACAATTGATACCATTTAAGCGCTGGCCTAAGTGTAAGAATTATCCTCGTCGCTATCGATGAGTGTGTGTGTGTGTGTGTGTGTGTAACGGCTTATGCGTGGTGAGCTAAATCCAAAAGTGCGCGTTATACCTTAGGGCATTTTATCATATCCCCGTGATGGATACCAGAAAATTTCGCCAGCCCCAAATAAACAAAAAAAATATATATATATAAAATCAACCACAAATCACACACTACTGCTGCACAGACAGACAAAATTCAATTGTAGGTGAATTGCGGGAGAATTTAATGAAAAAATGGAAATTCCGCCAATAATAAAATTACGACACAAAAAATATTTGTGGCATTATGCCACTAAGGTATACACATACGCAGCATATAAAGGTACACACATACGTATGTTTGGGTGCACAACACACATACGGACACACGCAGGTCCTGAAAAGAGACAGACACACAAAATAATTGTGTGCCACAAAGAGCTTTTTGCGAATGTGAGGTGCACGCGTTCATCTACACCCACCTGGATGCAAAAGTTCGTAAGAGGTTTTCCAAGAAGGACTGTTGAAATTTGATGTACCAATAATGTATTGCGCTGATAGACAAAACAAGTCAAAGGACTATAAAAAATTGTTTTATCCTGAAACTGTATATAATGCTAGTAGAATAATATTGAGGCTTAGATTTGAATAGAATCTTTATTTGTAGTTAGTGACTGAGTTAAATTTTTCGAAAGTAGCCAATTCTTTTAGTATGGTATTTGTCCGCTTATGTTCATTCGGTCATAATACATTACCCTATTTTAAACAATTTGAGTTATGCCTTCTGGCCAGTTCTGATGTTGATGTTGCTTGTTTGACTATGACGTCGTTTAATTTTTGTGATGGTTTTCGGTAAAATTCGTTGAATATAAATAAATGAATGAATGTACATACATATATGTATGTGTGTGTAAGATTTAACAAACGCTTTTTGTTGGCTCTTATGTATGTACAACGTACATAACATTGTACGTTACCATGTAGGTAAAAGCTCACAGTTACGCCAACACATATGTAAATGTTTGCGTAAAATGTTGTTGTAAAAAAATTGTATATTTTAAGACTCTTGAGAGTGACGGGAATGTTTAAATATATAAATATTTGTAAGTGAATTGTATTTTCTTATATATTTTGTGGTATTTGTGTATCAACAAATATTTTAAGGCTGAAAGAATAATAATTTTATTTAATTAACTTTTTGAATTTAAAATCTAAAATTATATATTAACAATTGCTCAAAGTTACTGTCACCTTCACAGACTTTGAGGGTTAGTCAGCAATAGTAGATTTTTATGCGCGGAAATTGTACACACTACTTGCTTACATTGGTTATATGTGAATCAATGTCAGCGTATGTCAAATATTACTGCAGTCTACACAGTCATTGAAAATCAGTCAACAGCAGTGATTTTTTTATTTAAAGAAAATTTCATGATTACCTTGATTATGTAAAAACATTATGATCGGAACCATTCAGATGTTAATGTAACCTACTCAGTCTTTGAAAAAGGGTCAGCAAAAGTGGGTTTGGTATTCAAAGCCGCCACATCCGCTCTAAAATAAAATTACTTTTGGCAAATTTTGAAAAGCTACATGTCATTTAAAGTGGGTCCACTTTAAAGTTCAATAACTTGTATCACATTTAGGAAGCTACATAAATACTAGCAACTATTTCTGTGAAGTGGTGGATGTTTTCTTTTCTGTTTATAACATATTGATTTGATTGGGCTCACAATTCTTTAAACTGCCGCCACAGTCAAATTTGACTTTGGTCATAAATAATGTGTATGGGACAAAAGTTGATAGTACGAAACGCAATGACACTCACTAGTACGATGTGTTCTGTGAATGCAGACAAATAAGGTTATTTTTCCTGTTTTTGTGTAGAACTCTATACTGCCATATGTTCTACATTCTTACTTATTTATGTTTTTATATAAAACTAATTTCAAATTCAAACATATATTATTTATGCAGGATTAGATGATCCTACATTGCGATATGTTACTGCAGCATTTCAAGTCATTGAGAATGATTCAGCAAAATTAAATTGTTCACTGCAGCAAATTCTACTCAGATTTTGTTTACCTTAATTATATAAAGACTTTGTGATCAGTCATTAATCCGCGGATCAAAGACATTGATCCAAAATGTGATACTTATGCAACACATAATATAATTTACAAATTTTGTTGTCTCTAATTTAATATCGGGGAGGGTTGCAGTAACATTAAACAAATACCTGAAAGAGTCAAAAGTCATTGACTTCAGGTCAAGGTGATTGACTCCTCAGGTCAATTTCATTGACCCCACGTGAAAGTCATTGACCCCATGTCAAGGTCGTTGACATCGGGTTATGACCAATGTCCTCAAGGCAAGATCAGCAATCCCAAGGTCTTTGACCTCAGATTAGAACCATTGACCACAAGTCAAGTGTCACAGACCCTCTGATAAAGGTCACTGACCCATGTCAAGGTCATCGATCCCTGATCATCCGTCATTGACTCAGGTGAAGGTCGGCGACTCAGATCAAGATCATTGAACTAAGGTCAAATGTCATTGGTCCTAGGCCCACTCCAAATGTCAATAACCCTAGGTCAAGGATCAAAAGTCATTATCCAGTCCACGGTCATTGCTTACTTACTTACTTAGCTGGTGCTTCTATGCAATCCCAGTGGATTATATACCGCAAGTAGAAAAATATTATAAGCGCCTCGATCTTCTGCGCTTCTTCTCCAGTTAGTCACACCGAGTAAGTAACCTGGTCTTTCCAACGGAGTTTTGGTCGCCCTCTTCTGCGCCGTCCATCGAGTTCATTGTCGAAGACTTTTCGAGCTGGAGCATTTTCGTCCATGCGTACAACATGACCTAGCCAACGCAACCGTTGCACTTTAATGCGTTTGACCACGTCAATGTCAGTGTACAGCTCGTACAGCTCATGATTCATACGACGCCGATACTCTCCGTTACCGATGATCGGCCCATATATTTTACGGAGTATTTTTCTCTCGAATACCGCCAGAACCGATTCATCCGCTTGTGTCATAACCCAGGATTCTGAGCCATACATTAAGACAGGTAGAACCAGTATCTGGTAAAGCTGGAGTTTTGTTCGTCGAGAGAGGGCTCTGTCATTGAATCGCTTGCTTAGTCCGTAGTAGCATTTATTTGCAAGTAGTTTTCTTCTCCGGATTTCTAGGCTGACATTATTTGCTTTGTTGATGGCGGAGCCTAGGTAGACAAAAATATCTACCACCTCGAAATTACAGTAATAATTCTTTGTTCGTTGAAACTAATAACTTCGTTTTGTCCTCGTTCACCGTTAGGCCCATTTTCGCTGATTCCTTCTGTATACCTGAGAAGGCTGCAGTCACATCCCGCAGTTTTCGACCGATGATGTCTACGTCATCAGCGTACGCGAGTAGCATGTGGCTTTTGTTGAATATAGTGCCACTCGTGTTTACTGCAGCTTTTCTCATTATCATCTCCATCACAATGTTGAAGAGATCGCACGATAGGCCGTTGCCTTGTTTTAGGCCTCGTCTGGTATAGAATGGCTGCGTAAGGTCCTTGCCAATCTTCACTGAAGACTTCGTGTCAGTCAGCGTCATTCCGCAAAGGCGTATCAGCTTCGCTGGAATATCAAACTCAGCCATGGCTTCAAGTAATTTCTGCCGTATCGGGCTGTCGAAGGCAGCTTTATAGTCGACAAAAAGATTGTACGTATCGATCTGTTTCTCTTGGGCCTTTTCCAGGATTTGCCGAAGTGTGAATATCTGTTCAGTTGTTGATTTCCAGGTCTAAAGCCACACTGATGAGGCCCGATCGGGTTGGATAACACTGGCTTTAGTCTCTCACATAGCACACTCGACAGGACCTTATATGCGATGGGTAAAAGGCTGATCCCGCGGTAGTTGGAGCACACACTTGGATCACCTTTTTTCAGCACAGGACATAATACGCTTACATTCCAATCGTCGGGCCAGACCGTGCGCAGGAGCTGGTGCATGCTCGTTATCAGCTCCTCGCCACCGGACTTGAAGAGCTGCTTTTCACGGTCATTGATCCCTCTTCAAGTTCATTGGCCTCAGGTAGGTCAAGGTGAGTGACCAATTATGACCAATATCATTGCCCCTGTTCAAATATCATTGACCCCAGGTTAAGGTCATTGAACTCAGGTCAAGGTGACCCCATCGACCCCAAGTCTAGGTCATTAACTCCAGGTAAAATGTCATTGACTCCTGGTTAAAGGTCATATATCAGGTCAAATATCATTGACATCTGATCAGAGATCATTGACCCCAGTACAATGTCCTTAAGCCTTGCTCAAGTTTCTTTACCTCAGGTACAGGTCAAAGGTTTTTGACCATAAGTCAAGGTCATTGACACCAGATGAAACTTTTTGACTTCATGTCAATTGGGATTTTTAATGGAATACCACAAATTTACAGGTTAAGTGCATCAAAGAAACCTTTGTCTCTTAACAAAAAACCTACATATTATTTTCTTCTATGTAGGGCCACCTATTTTTCTACCGCTATTCTAACTTTAAATACACAGTGAACTATAATTTTATAAAGTTGACCTTTGACATCAGATTAGAACCATGGACATCAAGTCAAGTGTCACAGACCCCTGATCAAGGTCACTGACCCATGCTTCAGGTCATTGACCTGATTCCTCGATCAATGACCTTAGGTGAAGGTCGGCGACTCTGGTCAACCTCTTTGAACTAAGGTCAAATGTCATTGATCCCAGGCCCATGCCAAATGTCAATAAGCCTAGGTCAAGGTGAGTGGCTTTGGATCAAAAGTAATTGACAAGCACACGGTCATTGACCTCTCATGAAGTTCATTGGCCTCAGGTAGGTCAATGTAAGTGATCAATGATCGAATGTCATTTTCCCTGATCAAATAAGGCCAGGTTAAGGTCATTAAACTCAGGTCAAGGTGATCGACATCAGGTCAAAATATGTCAAAGTTCATGGACACCTGGTCAAGTAAGTTAACCTCTTATCAAAGGCCGTTGACCCTATTTCAAAGGTCATTCATTATTCATCAAAGGTCATTGACCTCAGGTTAAGGTAATTGAACCCAGGTCAAGTGAGTTGACCCCAGGTCAAGTGAGTTGACCCCAGGTCAAGTGAGTTGACCCCAGGTTAAGGTAATTGACCCCAGGTCAAGATAGTTGATACCAGGTCAAGTTAGTTGACACCGGGTCAAAGGTTATTCACACCAGATCAAAGGTCATTGACACCCGTGAGCTAAGGTTAAGGTCACTGACCCCAAGACATGGTAATTGGCCCCTGATCAAAGGCCACTGACCTCAGAACAAGGTCATTGATCACAAGTCAAGGCAATGGACCCCTGAACAAAGGCCATCGACCCGAAGTCTAGGTCATTAACTCCAGGTAAAATGTCATTGACTCCTGGTTAAAGGTCATATATCAGGTCAAATATCATTGACATCTGATCAGAGATCATTGACCCCAGTACAATGTCCTTAGCCCTTGGTCAAGCTTTTTTATCTCTCGTACAGGTCAAAAGTTTTTGACCATAGGTCAAGGTCATTGACACCTCATGAAACTCTTTGACTTCATGTTAATTGGAATTTTTAATGGAATACCACAAATTTACAGGTTAAGTGCATCAAAGAAACCTTTGTCTCTTAAACATAAAATCGAGGTGCAAAAAAACCTAAGTTTTCCTGCCTTTTTAAAATAGGGCCGACCCATTTTTATTCTACTGCTTTACCCACTTTGAATCCACAGTGAGCTATGATTTTATAGTAACATATGGTGGAACAAATCCACGCTATATTAATGCACATTACAAAATTTACTATACCGTAGTAAAATCCTTAGCCTTTTAACCATATAAAAGGCCAATGCTTAAATTTTCTTATTTAAGTTACAACATTTAATACGATACTGTATATTTAACATATCTTTTATAGATGCAACCTAATCTCAATAAATAATATCAATATCTAATATAAAAAACCACCACTCTGCATTTCACAAACACATCTCCCCATATGAGACTATACACTGAGGACACTACCAAATATATATGTGTAGCCATTCATAGCTCATCATTAGTTTTTCCACATTTTGCTTAGAAAACCCTTTTCAAACGTTGCTACTCCACAATAAATAATTTACTTTTGCCATTGAGTTGTGATAATAAATGTCAAACCAAATAACACGCAATCATAACCACTGAAGAGGTTTGCCGAACAAGCAGCCCGCCGTCCTGCGTTAACCAATTTGGAATATAAATTAACCATATCTGCTATGCTTATCCTCCCTCCCTTGCTCCCACAATCCCCTTTACTAGCTTTAATAGCCTAATTCCTGACCTTTTGTAGGCCAAACACTTGAACGCCCTGTTAATACTACTACTGCTGCCCTTAAACAAATTCCTCGACAGTGTCCAGCCTCAACCTCAATCGTTAGCTTAAAAAAAAAAAGTAAACATGAATTATGGTCCAAGTGGAAAAAGTTAACAGCTCAAAGAATAAAAACTAAATGAGTAGAAGAAGAGAAAAAAAAACAGAAAACAGCAAACAGAATCCTTTGTAGCCTGAACCCTCATTTGCCATAATTATTTTGAATGAATGTATGCCATCACTTTCATTGAAATCGATTTCCCAACGAATATGTATAGGCTCACACGATAAATGTAAAGCTTCAATATACATTCCTATACTATAACACCCTTAGCCCGCCGCTTCACTTTGGCAAATGAACCTTTTTATCCTTGTTATGGGTTATTTTTTTCTTTCTTTTTGTATTCAAGGATATTCCCAGTTTTTCACTCTTCATTGGAGCTGTGTGGAAAGCAACACACATAATTTCAGTTATTTATGACCTGTTTTGGATTTGAATATAACTATATTATTAAGGCTCTTATAACTGGAGTGTTGCTAGACTGCTAACCAACCTCCTCATCTCTGCCCCTGTACATGTTATACCCCCCGTCCCTTCATACCCTGACTCTGCTAGGATAATCATATGTATAGGCTTAAGGATATTTAAAGCAAAAAAAAAAAGGCGAATGCGCAAAAAAGGTTAGCCAGGAGTGGCAGCAGTAAAAACAACAAAACCAGGAGTTGAAAGCAAAGGCACAAAAAAAACCTGATAGTAGGAGTTTAAAAACCAATTTATTTGAATGGCAAAACGATTCGTTTTTCCCCAGTTTGTAACGCTGCTACTACTTCGAAAAAATCACCAACAGAAAATGAAGCATTTTATGCACAAAATTGAAACGTGCAGCTTACAAGGATGTGGGGATGAGAGCGTAGAAGTATAAGGGCCAACCAAATATGATGAAGATGTTTACTCAGTAATGCGTGTAATCCAATTTTGTTATGTCTAAAATGAAATACAAAAATTTATAGCGAAATACTAATATATTGTCAATAGGTTTTGAATAAGGTTGGAAGGTTTTCACTCTCAGCCTATGCTACATGGATCAACCGCATTGGCTTTTGAAGGATAACGCGTTGTTGTAGAATTTATGCTGGCATATCAAAATGACATAACATAATTGGTGGAAAGGGTAATTGAACTATGTTGGCTAATAACGCTTTGTATGAAATCCGTTGGATTACAAAACTTATTACGGATTTAAAGGATGAATGGGAAAATCTATGCAATTCACATGCCATAGGGAAATATGAGGCGTATATTTAGATGTTATACAAACTATTTACTTTTTAACTGAGATGGCTAAATGGTGCAGGGAAATATTGAAATTTGTCATAATGTTGTCATACCATTTGTAACCAAATCTCTTACATTATATAATGATTACAACATAGGTACAATTTATTACAATAAAAGTCCTTTTTGCTACATTTGAATTACTTTTTGACACCATAAATAAACTCATTGGTAATTTTCGGAACAATAATTATTGATGCAATCAAAGTTGTTGATGATGCAATTGGAACGTACTTTATGGTACAATAAATTTACTTTTTGGTCCTTTTTGGAACAACTAATGTACTCTCTGGCAATATGGAAAGGACTCGATGGAAAGGACTGCGCGGTTCGTACAGGGGTATGTGAAGCCCTTTAACGATAATGCCTGGTACGATGGCGAATGCCGCGATGCCACCCGGGAACAAGATGCTGCATACAGGGCCAAACTGCAGCCAATGGCAACGCGAGCTGTTCATGAAAAGTATAGGGAGAAGAGGCGGGAGGCGACTCGACTCTTCAGGCGAGAAAAACGAGAGCTTAAGGAGCGGAATAATGTGTGTATTGAAGATTACAGGAACAGAGGTGAATCCCGAAAATTCTATCAGAAGATAAAAGGAAAGGTACATGGAACAGGTCTTCCCTCCTGTAAAGACAAGGATGGTTATCTCGTTACTGACTCCGAGAGCGTACTGGGAATATGGAAAGATCACTTCTGCAGCCTATTGATGTCTGAAAACTCGGCTGATGAAGACTGTGTACCAATCCGAGAGGATAACATCAAGTGTCCACCTCCGAGCCAAGCTGAGATAACAACTGCCATATCCCGCCTAAAGAACAACAAGGCCGCTGGAGCTGATGGTCTTCCAGCTGAGTTGTTTAAGGTGGGTGGAGATGAGCTTGTTTTAAGCATGCAACAGCTCATAGAGAATATTTGACTTCAGGTTCCAGAGGATTGGAACCTCAGTGAGCTATGTCCAATCTACGAAAAAGGTGACCTTAGTGAGTGTAAAAACTACCGTGAAATTAGCCTCTTACCGATTGCGTATAAGGTCCTGTCTAGCATACTGTGTGAACGTCTAAAGCCAATTGTGGAAAACCTGATGAGACCTCATCAGTGCGGCTTTAGATCAGGCACATCCTCGACGGATCAGATACTTACACTACGGCAGATACAGGAGAAAACCCATAAGAAGCAAATCGACACTTACCACCTCTTTGTTGATTACAAAGCTGCCTTCAATAGTCCCATCAGGAATCGACTATACGAAGCCACGTCTGAGTTCGGTATTCCTGTGAATATAATTCGTCTCTGCCGGTGTACCCTTACGAATACCAAATCCTCTGTTTGGATTGGCAAGGATCTATCTGTACCATTCGATACGACAAGTGGTCTTAGACAAGGTGATGGTTTGTCATGTATACTGTTAAACATAGTGATGGAGAAGGTGTTAAGGAAAGCAGCGGTAAACATGTTAAGGAAAGCAGCGGTAAACATGTCTGGCACCATATTTAATAAGAGCCACATGCTGCTCTCATATGCCGATGATATCGACATAATCGATCGAACGATGCGAGAGGTAACATCTGTCTTCTCATCAGTTGAAAGGGAGTCAGCGAAAATGGGTTTGGCAGTGAGTGAGGACAAGACGAAGTTAATGGTATTATCGAACAAAGTATCCACCCATTGGGGACGCAGCGTGAACGTTGAAAACTATCGCTTTGAGGTAGTGGATGAATTTATCTACCTCGGATCCTCCATGAACAAAAACAACAGTGGCAGCTTCGAAATAAAACGGAGAATAGTGCTTGCCAACAGGTGTTTCTTTGGACTACGCGAGCACTTCATAAACACCACCCTATCTCGAACTACCAAAGTCCAGCTGTACCACCTACTAATTTTACCGGTCCTGTTGTACGCCTTCGAATCTTGGGTGCTTACACAGGCAAATGCAGCTCATCTGGCGGTGTTTGAGAGAAAAAAACTCCGCAAAATTTAAGGACCCATTTGCGAAAACGGCGAGTTTAGAATTCGGATGAACCATGAGCTGTACGAGTTAAACTACGACATTGATGTGGTCAAGCGAATCAAAGTGCAACGATTACGCTGGCAAGGCCATGTCGTGAGAATGGATGAGGAAAATCCAGCGCGAAAGATATTCTATCAAGACCTCGAAGAAAGGGCGGAAAAGAGGGAGACCGGGACTACGTTGGAAGGGCCAGGTGGAGGAATCACTGACGCTGCTTGGTAGGACTGACTGGAGACGGTGCGCACAAGATCAAAGCGAATGGAAATCTCTAATCATTTCGGCGTCTGACACTAGACACTAAGATATAAATATATATTTTCTGAAGTGGTTTTAAAGACTAATAATAATAATAATGTACTTTTTGGTCCAATGAAAATATTTTTCGGTACAACAAAAGTACTTTTTTGGGAACAATAAAAGTACCATTGCTTACAAAAAATTTTTTTTAGTATAATTTAAGTAGTTGTTTGAAAAAATAATAGTACTTTTTGGAAACAATTATAGTACTTTTTTGTAAATTAAAAGTACAGTTTGGTATATTAAACTTTACCACAATAAAAGGACTCATTATTACATTATATTGGGGTGCAACTAAATTGATTTTTGGTGCAATAAAAGTACTTTTTGTACAATAATAATTCTTATTAGGACAATTAAAAGTACTTTTTGGTAACATAAAACGACATTTTGGTACCTTAAATTTCGTTACTACAAAAATGTCCTTATCGATACATTAAAATTATTTTCAGATGTAATATAAGTACTTTTAAATGTCCTTTTTGGCAAAATAAAAAAATTTTGAGGTACAATAAAAGTACTTTTTGGAAACAATAAAAATTATTTTTGGTACAATAAAAGTACTTTTTGGAACAAATTATGTATTTTGAAACAAATACAAAAAAGTACTTTTTTGATGTAATAAAAGTACACTTTGCTACATTGAAAGCATTCTTTTTAAAAAAAAAAACAAGTTTTTTAACTATATTTTTTTTTTGAACAGAACAGTGGTTGGCACTTTTTGATACAATTAAAGTACTTCTTGGAATAAAAACCAGTAAAAAAGTTTCAGTCGGGAAAATCAACTTACATATACCCTCACCCTCAGTAAAAAATAAAATCTTATAGTATATTGATATTATTTCCCGATTTCTCGGTACATTCGTATGGGAGGTACCAGAAGAGACGTGGCTACACTTACGGTTTTTTCCCCAAAATTTTATCCTGATTTAGCTTTACTAAATACAGAATTTGGGCAGGACCATGTTGGGTGTATTGATATTATTACTTCATCTCTAAAGTGGGCGGACAGGTACATTTGTATGGGTTGTACCATATGGGGCGTGGCCAGACTTCCAATTTTTCTCCAATACTTTATCCTTATTTAGTTTTAATAAATACAGAATTTGGGCACGATCGCGTTTGGTAGTTTGATATTATTACTCGATTTCTAAAGTGGGCGGAATGGTACATTTGTATGGGAGGTACCAGAATGGGCGTGGCTATGTAGCCTATTTTCAATACCGTTAGTAGTTTTGGGTAAATATTAACTTGTGCAAAGTTTCAAAACATTTTGTTTCGTCTTTTGAAAGTTATCGTGAGTACCAGACAGACAGAGAGACGGACAAAGCTCAAACGATTTGAAAAAGTCAAGAATCGAATTTGTTTTAAAGTAACTTAGGGTCTAAAAGTGACTCCTACTATGTGTTACACCTTAGGGTCGTATCAAATGATATATACCCTCCTGCCCGTAGGGTGAGGGTATACAAATGGACATCAGAACAGCATCAGGTGTCTTCAGCGAAGATCTTAATTGCAATCAACAATTTCGATTGGATGACAATTGCAGAGATTTTCAGGCGGAGATCTTCGCCATCAGAACAGGATCAGGTGTTTTCAGCGAGGATATTGATTGCAATCAACAATTCCTATTGGATGACAGTTGCAGAAATTTTTATGAAATCTGCGGAGGCAACATGTTCAATGAATTAGTAGGATACCGTCACAATCTATATGGATAGTCAAGCGGCTTCATAGGCTTTGGCATCAAAGTCTATAAAGATGGCGGATGAATTGGCACGGAAGGGCTAATCTCTGATACACGACCAATCGGGTGAATAAGAGCGTTTTCAATGACATAGCCTTACCACAGTGTCATTACTTCCCCGCAAGGTGGTCTCCTCCTAGAGGCCCTTAGGACCCCAAAAAAAAAAAAAACACTGGTGGATCTCTTTCTGGCTCTGTGGTGACGAAAAGAGGAAGTGAAGGCAAATATTATCTTTACGAGCTCCGACCAAGTAGTCAAAAGATGGTACCACGGGCGTTCAGGATCCCAAGATAGCCTAAGCAACTACCTTCCTGGCCGAATGGGTATGGAACAGCTTGTTCTAAGCCATGTGGTGGTTGTTGGTTGCCACTTAAAGTTACGCGAGTATACTAAGAGTTTGATGTTCGAGAAAAATAGAGCTGGATGTCTCTTGATAACATACAAGTCTCACATCTTTCACGGTGCATCAAACAATCTCTTGGTCGAAAACATAACGAAGAACTTTAGATATATTTTGAACCTTTAACAAAGATGTACATAATACCGCAATAAAGTATATACTTTGCAATGTTTATATTATCTTTGAGCTACAAACAGATGTCAAATCATATCGAATCTCAAATTAAATGTTTGTGTAATTGTTCGAATGGTAAAATGCTTGTATTTCGAATGAAATGCAAGTGTGCAAGTCGGTAATGCTGGATACCAGCCTGATGGATGTGTTAAGTCACTCGAAGATAGAGGTAGAAGGTAATGTTGGGTATCGATGGAAACAAGCCTGACGGAGTGTTAATTCACTCGCCGATGGTAGCAGAAGGGATACAGGTCGGTGTATTTTCATATTTGGATTTTAATACAGAGATGTCACATGTAAGCCGGCTGGATTTAGAACCTCGGTTCCTAGATGATGGCGGCGTGGGCGTCACTTGTGGCGTATTGGATGGAGAGGAGATATGGTACTTTTAGTGCATGTACTTAAAGTAGCAAATAATAAGAGTGTGGGACCACTCTTATTACAGTACAAGACTTGAGCTTATACTTGTAGGTCAATATGGTACCCTCACAAAAGAAATATAAACAATTTGAACATACTTTCAAATAGAAGAATAAGTTCCGGGCCTTAACAGCGGCCTAGTAGCATGTTCCGGTGGGGTTCAGCCCACAGTGAAGTTAAGCCCTCACGAGCAGGCATTCTCGTAAAGCACAAGGACATCTGTGTCATTACATGTCCCCAATCAAAAATCTTTGGTATTACAAATATTTTTGATACCTAATTTATTTCTTGCACATCGAGTTGTACAAAAAAAAAAAAACACCCGTGCCATATCTCTTACATCCATTTAATGATTGTTATTACAACTTAACCTCATTTTCCAGTCGCTTTACGATATTTACCCAATCAAGTAAATTTTTCGTTTAATTCAACCTTTACCCCTCTTAAATGGTGTCCCTTACCCTTTACCACCACTTCTTACTCACATTACTATAAGTTGGTTTTGTTAACAATATCCTTTTAATTAATTGCTAACCCTATTTAAGTAAACTTTTTGTAATATATTTTTATTTATTTTATTGTCACACTTATCTTTTTTCGTAGTCCTTCTCGTCTGCATCCTCTCCCACGACCTTTCTAGACATTTAGCTATTTATATGTGGCGGTAGCGAAGTCGTAAAGTTTTTTTTTGTGTGTTCCCTTTGTTGTTGTCTGCTTTGGGGAGGAAATCTCTTCATTTTCCGTTTCCTGCTACTGTTGCATGTTTTTTTTGTAAAATCCTAATTAACAGATTTGTTAGAACTCTTTGGTTTTACTCTAACTCTATAGTTCTGATAAGCTATGTTTTGTCGTTGAGCTTGCAGAGGAATGTAAGTGTATGTGAGTGTGGGCATATTCCTAGGATTCCTGTCTAGCAGCGCCAGGCGAAACAGTTGCCGCTAACACTTTGGCGAGTCCTTTTTCTTAGACCTTGGCAGGGATTAAGTGTACAAATTGTGTTTTGTTTAGTTTTATTTTGTTTCTTCGCCTTCTTTATGACAACATTTATCCACTGGCATTGTTTTGTTAGCTAAGTTTTGAGTTTTATTTGTCTTCGCTATATTTTATGTATATTTATCTTTATGCTTTCCTTGTCACAGGACTACCAAACATGCACCAGGGCATTCGGTGTTGACAATGCCATACAAATAACGACACAGAAGGCGACGCTTCAACCAATCGACAGAGATGTGCTTGAAAGCAATCACAAAGCAACGACAACAGTTGCTGACACCCAATGTATTTTGCCGTAGGCCAATTTTCTATACTTAAACACTACAATTAATGTACAGTAGGGTGGGTCGATAAAAAAAGTTGTGCCGGTCACCCCCTAGAATGAAAGATAATTTAAAAACGAATTCAAAAAAAAATTTTATTTTTTTTTGCCACGCCCCTTGACCCCGCGCATTGGGTTTTTTGTTTCCTGTGTCTCCATTTATAGTCCGATCGTAATGTGTGACATATCAATGTTCTTGGACTGACAACAGCTACATTTTCTTCTCTGATCACTTTTGACTCCGACGTCAAATTCTAGAAGTTTCTACCGGAACCTCGGTTTTTACCCCCCTAAGTCAAATTTTTTTCGTAACGATAAAAAAGTTTTTTAAATTCCATGATAGTTTCTCTTTTACAGTATATATTTTTATTCATAAACAAAAAAGTTACAGAGGTTTAAAAAAATCAATTTGACATCGCTAAAGGCCAAAGCTCATTGTTTACAAATGTTGGCGTGGTCGTATTTTGTTTTTTAAACCTCTGTAACTTTTTTGTTTATGAATAAAAACATATACGGTAAAAGAGAAAATATCATGGAATTTAAAAAACTTTTTTATCGTTGCAAAAAAAAATTTACTTAGGGGGGTAAAAACCGAGATTCCGGTAGAAACTTCTAGAACTTGACGTCGGAGTCAAAAGTGATCAGAGAAGAAAATGTAGCTGTTGTCAGTCCAAGAACATTGATATGTCACGCATTACGATCGGACTATAAATGGAGACACAGGAAACAAAAAACCCAATGCGCGGGGTCAAGGGGCGTGGCAAAAAAAAATAAAATTTTTTTTTGAATTCCTTTTTAAATTATCTTTCATTCTAGGGGGTGACCGGCAAAACTTTTTTTATTTGTATGAAGTGCGACCCACCTTAATGTACAGCATATGTCATGGGCCAAAGACAAATATGAGACAAAGGATAATGGGGATATTAAAGGCAATCACAAATTGTGATACTCTTCGCACAAAATATAAAATCGTCGTTTCATTGAATCACTTATATCTATATGTATTTTCCCCAATTCTCCATTTAATCTCTTTATTTGAAAATTGATAATTTTAAATAAAATTCTCACTGTGAATAACTTAATTCTCCGTTGCCTATAAATTGTCTATTGGGTGGGTTGGTGAATTCTGAAGGGAGAACTGCGTGGGAAATCGACCAATAAACAATTTGACAATAATTTATTATCGCATTGTGGATCGCAGTCGAATACGCGCTCGCATTTACTTTCGCATTTTGCACGTTTTCTCTATCTCAGTATTATTATTATTGTTATTAAAACAATATTACATCTGCAAATATGCTTATAACATACGACAAAATGTTGTTGGCTTTGGCACCAGCAACAACAACAACAGCTGTGTGAGTGTGCGAGTGGCAGGAAGACAATGATTAAAAACGCAAACAAATACATGAATATTCAACACTGTAAAGCACAGGGGTTTTGAAGGTTTGAAAAATATGAACGGTTTAATAAAATAAATACACAGTACAATACACGATTTTGGGACTCAATTCTGAGAGCTGCACTTGAATGTTGCCCCCGAAAGAAGAAGTTCTGCATCATTCGTTTAGTCAAGTTACATGCCATAATAATTTAATATCGTATAGGGGATACTTTAGTGAAATTAGGCAAAAATTTACAAGAAAAACGTTTACAAGTGAGGCTTCAGAGAAGGCCATAGTCTGTCATGCGATCTCTGTAACATCATAATGCTGATGATCATGCCGAAGGCTGCAGTAAACACGACAAGGACAAACATTAATAAAAGTCAAATGCTGCTCGCGTTAGATGCTCATGTAGTAGATACTCATATTATTGGCCGAGAACTGTGGGATGTTACTTCAGCTTTTTCAAGCATTGAGAAGCAGTCGGCAGAAGTGGGTTTGCTGATAAATGTTTAGATAACGAAGTTATTTGCTAAATCGAACAGATCGCCACCGTCAACAAACATAATAATGTCAGCCTGGAAATTAAGAGGCGAGTATTGCAGATATTTGGACCCATCATCGTTAATTGCCGGCGAAGTATGAACATGAGCTGTATGAGCACGTTCAAATAGACCGAATGCTCTGGCTGCAACATATTGAATGAATGCATGAAAATGCTTTGCTGGCTGGACCTGGAGAAAGAGCTGTTATTAAAAATTTTGGGTGACGAACTATCTACGGCTTTTAATATCTAAAATTATTACTAAGGTTTCTGATGATAAAGGAGAAGGCACAGCAAAGGGCGCTGACAAGACATTGTGGTTAATGTCGAAATGACGTCATACGCCTAACCTGCTGTCAACATAATACATTTCACACTCTTGAACAAAAAACCTATTGGCAATAATAAATAATTGCCAATAAAACTGATCTTAAACCGAACTATGACAATATCATATTTTTAATATTAATATGTTTTTCATTGTTCGGTTTGAGATTTATTTTTATACCATCACCCTTAGGGATGAGGGTATATATCATTTGATACGACCCAAAAGTGTAACACATAGAAGGCGTGACTTTAGACCCTAGGGTTCTCTGAACCAAATTCATTCATGACTTTTTAAGTCGTTTGAGCCATGTCCGTCTGTCTGTCTGTCTGCTGTCCGGCTGGTTCGCACGATATCTTTCGAAAGACGCAACCAAATGTTTTGAAATTTTGCACGAGTTAATATTTCCCCAAAACTACTTACGGTATTGAAAACTAGTGGACCCGGCAATGCTCCGCTATTGCTTAATTGTCGAATACCTATAATATGTTTGGCATGCCTACTTAAAGGGCTAAGCTTAAGCGTCGTTTCTGTATGCTCTGTAAACTATTCGTTATCCCAAGTTACTCTTAACCTGATCAAACTAACAACGTCTCACTAACCGATATTAAAACATACGTCAGCAAAGTGATATATATAGCACCAAGTACTATCTGTATTCAAATATTACCTTATATAGCCCTAAAAACATGTATATATTCATGGCTCATTTATATCACTGACATCATTCTCAGTATTTCGCTTTAAATTTTTTCGGCAAACTTTTGCTGACGATTGTGCCAAAATTGTTGACAAAATAACTTGACGCAGTGTAAACAGTGCATAAAATTTACTGACACAATTCTGAAAAATAAATTAATTTTAATTAAGAAAAAAAAAATCTTTTCGCTAAAACAGTTTTGTCACCCTCCCTCCCACTGGTCCAAAATGCCATCTACATATTCATATTCGTGTTATTGTGTACTATCTGGGTGTATTTAGGGCTAAAATACAGTTTTCCATGCACACTCTGCCAACCGATCCAAAATATAAATTTTGTTTGCATATTTATATTCGTGTAGTCGAGTACTACCTGTGTATTTAATTTTATGTCTCTGGGACTAAAATACAGTTTTGCCACGCCCCATTCCCCGAATGATGTAAAATTAAAATGTCGTCTACATATTCATATTCGTGTTGCAGTGTACTATCTCTGTGCTAAATTTTATCTCTCTAGGGCTTACATACAGTTTTGCCACGCCCACTCCTCCCACTGACCCAAAATCCAAATTTTGTTTGCATATTTATATTCGTGTTGTCGAATACTATCTGTGTAATAAATTTTATCTCTCAACGACTAAAATACAGTTTTGCCACGCCCCCTTCGCCCACTCGCTCATTGATCGAATATATAAATTCCGTCTACATATTCATATTCGTATTCTCGAGTACTATTTGTATACCGAATTTTATTTCTCTGGTGCTAAAATACCGTTTGGTCACGCCCTCTCCGCCTACTGATACAAAATTTAAATTTCGTCAGCATATTCATATTCGTGTAGCCGAGTACTATCTATGTACCAAATTTCATTTCTCTAGGGCTAACATACAGTTTTGCCACAACCCCTCCGCCTATTGACCCCAAACAAAAATCCGTCTTGATATTTATATTCATGTTGCCGAGCACTATCTGTGCATCAAATTTTATCTCTCTAGCTCTAAAAATTGTTTTGCCACGCCCACTATGCCCATCGGATCCAAAAATAAAATTTCGTCTGAATATTCATATTAGCTTTGTTGAGTACTACCTGGGTACCAAAATTTTATATATCTAGCTCTAAAAAAAATTGCCACGCCCACTCCGCACATTTGCCCAAAATTAAAATTTCATCTGCAAATTCATATTCGTCTTGTCGAGCACTATCAGGGTATCAGATTGTATCTTTCTAGCTCTAAAAAAGCTTTGCCACGCCCACCCCGCCATGTGGCCGAAAAATTAAATTTCGTCAGCATATTCATATTCGTGTTGTCGAGTACTATCTAGATATAAAATTTTATCTCTCAAAAAGTTTTGCCAAGCCCACTCCGGCCATTGGGTCCAAAATTAAAATATCGTCTGCATATTCATATTCGTGTTCTTTCTGTGTATCAAATGTTATCTCTCTAGGTCTAAAAAAAAGTTTTGCCACGCCCACTCCGCCACCTGGTCCAAAATTAAAATTTCGTCCGCATATTCATATTCGTATTGCCGAGTATTATGTGTGTATCAAATTTTATCTCCCTAGCTCTAAAAACATGTTTTGCCACGCCCACTCCGCTCACTGGTTCAAAATTAAATTTTCGTCTGCATATTCATATTCGTGTTGCCGAGTACTATCTGTGTATCAAATTTCATCACCCTAGCTCAAAAAATATGTTTTGCCACGCCCACTCCGCCCATAGGATAATAATTACTAAATATATAGCCTAAACTAATTTCCATATAGTACACTAACTGTCTTCCAAATCTCATTGAAATCGGTTCAGCCGTTTAGGCGTGATTGAGCAACAAACAAACAAACAAACAGACAGACATTCACATCTATCTATATATATAAAAATGAAATGGTCCACGTATGTCATACCATCACTTGAGAACGGCTGGAGCGATTTGGCTGATTTTTTTTTTATTCGATTCGAAATTTTCCGTAGATTGTTTGTGTTGAAAAAAATCAAATCCAGGTGGCGCTAGGGTGGATTTATATCAAAAATTTTAATGCATGTACCAATTCAACAGAAATTTAGAATAGATATTCATTTGATCATGAGAAAACATTTTATGTACAAATGGACCCGGTAGATGGCGCTGGGGTCGGTTTACAATCAAAATTTTAACGAATGGGCCAATTTAACTGAAATTCAGAATCTATGTTTGTTTGATCATCAGAAAAAATCGTATGTACAAATGGACCCGGTAGATGGCGCTAGGGTGGATTTATATTGAAAATTTGAATGCATGTATCAATTTAACTGAAATTTAGTATTTATTTTTGTGGACCCTTGAGAAAATTTTTTTGTATAAATTGACCCGGTAGGTGTCACTAGGGTGGAGTTATAATAAAAATTTTAACGAATTAAACAATATGTTTGAAATTTAGAATATATATTTGTTTTATTTTGAGAATTTTTTTTGTATATATGGACCCGCTTGGCTGGGGTTGAATTATTTCGAAAATTTATATCGATTCTCTGATTTTACTTAAACTTAAAATATATGATTTTTTTGGCATGAGAAAATTTTGAATGTATGTTTGAAATCAGTTGCCGGTGTTTAGCTTATGATACACTTAATTTTTGGAATGTCATTTAGTCACTTTTTTTAACATCATAGTTATTCAGAAGTCTATATATATAAAAAAGATGTACATTTTGATGTCACCACTAATTGTGAAAACGGTTGACCCCATTTGTCCCAAAATTTCAGTGAAAGTTAAGGATTGGCTGTAGATGGTCACCCAGACTGCAAAAAGGTTTAAAGAAGAATAACTAACTTTTATAATGGCGCACTTCCTACTGAATTGGAGAGCTTCACAAAGTTGTTTTTCCCATTTCAAAATTTAAGGGGACAATAAAGAAAATAGGAATAACTGTTGATATCACCCAGACCATACGGTTAATTGGGTTGCTGAGCTTAATGAATGCATTTTTGGAAGTTCGTACTCCTTAGGATAAAAAGGTACAGTACACCAACGCTGAAAGTTATAGGTCAGTCAATCGGCTTAAAAATGTGGTTTTAGAATATATGCCTATCAATAAGTAAGTTTTCATCCCATCATGGACGACACTGCTGATCCGTTTTAGCAATTCTTATAATAATATATAATAATCTTTAAGATATATGAATAACAGAATTTGTCCGGGAAAACCTCGCCCTTTAAATTGAAATATTTTAGAGGTCAAAAAAATAAATCAATTACACTCAACATATTTTACAAAAATTTGGAGGCAGGACGAAGTCTGCCGGGCCATCTAGTTTATAATATTAATAGGATGGGCTACATGGCCACGCCCCTTCTGGTACCTACTATACAAATGTATAACTCCGCCTATTTTAGAGATGGAGTTATAATATCAATACACTCAACACGATCGTGCCCAATTATGCATTTTGATAAGTTATAACAGGATTAAGTTTTGGAAAAAAGATTGGAAGTCTAGACACGCCTCTTCTGGTACCTCCCATACAAATGTACCACTCCCCCCACTTTAGAAATTGAGTAATAATATCAATATAACAGAAAGTTTTTTGTTTTACTGAGGGTGATGGTATATGTAAGTCGGGTTGCCCGACTGGTCTATTATTTACTGGTCTATTATCGCTAATAGAATTTGTTTTACAAGAGTTGTGTGAAATGTGTTATGTTGACAGCTGGCAGGGCAGATAGCTATTTCGATGGTTTCCAAACCATCATCATCAGTACCCATTTGCTGTGACTTCTCCACTCATTATCACAACCTTAAGTGCTAAAAGCTTCAAGCAATCAATTAAAATTTTTAATATTTTTAATATTTGTAATATTTTTAATATTTGTAATATTTGTAATATTTTTAATATTTGTAATATTTTTAATATTTGTAATATATTTAAAACTAGCTGGCCCGGCAGACTTCGTCCTGCCCCAAATTATTTTAAAAGATGTAAAGTGCAGTTGAAATCTAATTCCGATTGGTTTATTACTTTCACCTCTGAAACATTTCTATTAAAAGGGAGAGGATTTCCCGGACAAATTCTGTACTTTATGTATCCAAAAGATTATTTCATATTATTGTAAGAATTGCTAAAATTGATCAGCAGTGTCGTCCATGATATGATGAAAACTTAGTTATTGTTAGGTACATATTCTAAATAACATAACACTTTGATAACACTCTGCCCATTGTAACCCAAGGAGTACGAATTTCCAACAAACCCTTCAACAACCCTATTAACCGTTTCGTCTGGGTGAAAGCAACAGTTTTTCCCAATTCCGAATTTGACCCCAAAAGTTCGAATTGCAAAAAACCTCGTTATGAAGCTCTCTAATTCCATAGGAAGTGCGCCGTTTGCGGTCTGGGTGACCATCTACAGCCCATTCCCAACTTTCACCGCAATTTTGGTCAAAATCGGTTTAACCGTTAACGCAGTAGTGGTGTCATCAAAATGGACATCTATTTTTATATATATGTATATAGTTTTCTATAATTTTAATGTTAAAAAAACGTTTATATGTAAAGTAATCAATGGTGACTAAATGCATTTCAAAAAATTAAGTGTGTCATAAGCTAAACACCAGAAACTGGATCTAAACATACATCCAAAATTTTCTCATGCCAAAAAATGCCTTCATTTTAAGTTTAAGTAAAATCAGACAATCGATATAAATTTTCGAAATAGTTCAGCTTCAGCCACTTCAACAGCATGTCCATTTATACAAAAAAAGTTTCTCATTACAAAACAAATAAACATTTTTTATTTTAGACAAATTGTATAATCGTTAACATTTTCATTATAATTTCACAGCCGCTCCTACCGGGTCCATTTATACAAAAAGCTTTTTTTCATGATCGCACAAATATACATACTAACTTTCAGTTAAATTGGGCCATTCGTTCAAATTTTGATTAAAAATGCACCCAAACGGCACTTACCGGGTCCATTAGTACATAAAATGTTTTCTCTTGATCACGCGAATATCTATTCTGAATTTCAGTAAAATTGGTCCATCCATTAGTATTTTCGATACAAATACACACCAGCGCCATTTACCGCGTCCATTTGTACATACAATTGTTTTTCACGATCAAACAAAAATACATTCTGAATTTCAGTTAAATTGGTCCATTCGTTTAAATTTTGATTATAAATTCACCCCAGCGCCATCTAACGGGTCCATTTGTTCATACACATTTTTCTGATGATCAAACAAACATAGATTCTGAATTTCAGTTAAATTGGATCATTCGTTTAAATTTTGGTTATAAACCCTCCCCAGCGCCACCTACCGGGTCCATTTGTACATAAAATGTTTTCTCATAATCAAACAAATATCCACTATAAATTTCAGTTAAATTGCTACATGCGTTCAAATTTTCGATATAAATCCACCCTAGCGCCACCTGGATTTGATTTTTTTCAACACAAACAATCTACGGAAAATTTTGAATCGAATAAAAAAAAAATCAGCCAAATCGCTCCAGCCGTTCTCAAGTGATGGTATGACATACGTGGACCATTTCATTTTTATATATATAGATGTAATCAATGGTGACTAAATGACTTAAAAAAAATTAAGTGTATGATAAGCTAAACACCAGCAACTGGATCCAAACTTACATCCAAAATTTTCTCATGTCAAAAAATGCATTCATTTTAAGTTTAAGTAAAATCGGGCAATCGAAATAATTCAGCTCCGGCAACCTCAACAGCGGGTCCATTTATACAAAAAAAAATTCTCATAATAAAACAACTATACATTATAAATTTCAGTCAAATTGTTTGATTAGTTATAATTCCACCATAACGGCACCTTCCGGGTCATTTTATTCAAAAACTTTGTTCTCATGATCACATAGTTATACATACTAAATTTCTCTTAAATTGGTCCATTCGACCAAATTTTGATAAAAAAAAATCCACCCAAACGCCACCTACCGGGTCCATTTGTACATAAAATTGTTCTGGTGATTAAACACATACATTCTGAATTTCAGTAAAATTGGCCCATCCATTAAAATTTTCGATATAAATACACACCAGCGACATCTACCGGGTCCATTTGTACATACAATTGTTTCTTATGATTAAACAAACATACATTCTGAATTTCAGTTAAATTGGTCCATTCGTTTAAATTTTGATTATAAATCTACCCCAGCGCCACCTACCGGGTCCATTTGTAAATAAAATGTTTTCTCATGATCAAGCGAATATCCATTCTAAATTTCAGTTGAATTGGTACATGCATTCAAATTTTCGATATAAATCCACCCTAGCGCCACCTGGAGTGGATTTTTTTCTTTACGAACAATCTACGGAAAATTTCGAATCGAATAAAAAAAAAATCAGCCAAAACGCTCCAGCCGTTCTCAAGTGATGGTATGACATACGTGGACCATTTCATTTTTATATATATAGATTTTAAATATCTTTCATATTTTTAATATGTTTAATATTTTTTTTTTGAATTTATTATATTTTTTCTTTTTTTGTATGTTCTCGAAAAGTCGAAATATTTTGAACATAATGTTCATATTAATAAATTAAGAATTTGGACAGTACTATAATGTTTTTTATTTTATTGAAATTTCTTAAAATGGTGTATTCAAAATTATGACTAACACAAAGTGCGTTACTGACACACAAAATTTTCCATAGCCACTTGAAGTGTCTATGAAAATTTGTAAAATTTAGCGAAATTTCTTATGTGTTCAGTATATTCTTTTTGGTAAAATAAAGAAGACATGTTGGGGTTTTATAAATAGCTTACTTTACATTTAAGATACTTTTACCTTTTATGCTACTTCAATCTAAATTTGAGTTGCTGACACACGATGCGGACACACGCAGTGTTCTATGGTTAACACAGGGCGACAAAGAAAACAATACCAAGGAAATTATACTATTTTTCTGGTAGGTCGTGCTGAGCGCAACAAAAATCTCTTTTTTAAATTTGAGTTACGGGAAAACCCGATTTTTCGTACCTTTACGCACTTATTAGCCAGTAACGTGGGTAAATATGAACCGATTTTAAGTTTCTCAGCGGATTTGGAAAGAAGGGACTTTCCAACGATATATAGTTTGTTTTGTTAAATTTATTTGTATGGTTACAAAAACAAAAAGTTAACAATAAAGCAAGTCATACTATGAAATCATCCGTTCTTCCACCGGAAATACCCACATATATTTAAAGTTATTACTTCTTTAAAAACTAAACCACTGTAAATAATTAAACCGACACAAAATCGCAGCACAAAATACCACAACGACTTTCCACATTATGCTGCATATATCCTTATAAACTTGCACACGCACACGCACACACACACACACACACATGTAGTCACACACGTCCATTCGTTCTCTTCATTCAGCATATAAACATTTTTAATATTTATGAGTACAATTGTGTATCAACATAATTTTCCACTTCAGGTTGTTTGTTGCTATTACTGTATGTATGTATGTTGTTGCTGCTATAGTTATTATTGTGGTTGTTGCTGGTGTTTGGTAATTTTCTCTGCATTTGTAGTGTGTTTGTTGTCGTATAGTTATTTTTGCATTTTCTGCAATTTTTACAAGTGGTTTTATGGGTTGATTTTTATTGAGCAGAAGTGAAAATTGTAAAGTTTTTCCATATGTTTGCATTTTGCGGTTGAATACGACGAGTGTGCGAGTGTGCAAGCTGGTGCGGTTGCTGTCGCTATAACGCTTACAGTCTCCGCACATTGACACTGGTCCGAATACTGCTCAGAGGTCCCTTCTGGGTCCGGGAATAGGTCTTCCCGTCGTTTGTACTTTCTGTTGTTGTTGTTGTTGCTTCATTTTGTTGTTTGTCTTTATGTGGCACTCGGACGGAATGTACGAATACTACAAGCGTAACATTTTTTTGTTTTTGTATTTTTTTAATCAATGTAAGTAAACAATAACATAACGAAATGACAATAAAGTTAAAATTACCCATGCAATGGATAATATATTGTATGAAGATGTGAGGAAGTACATTACGGGACGCACATACATACTTACGTATACAGACAACGAGTTATTAATGTGAGGGTTGTGGGGAGGGGAGAGAGGGCACTCTACACCAGGAGTTGTGGCAGGAAGAGGTTGAGTAAGGAGAAGGCAATTCATATGATTGGCTGAGTGTGGTGTGGAGGTAAAGACAAGCTTTAAAGGCGAAAAGCATTCTTCGCACTAAGCGATCTTTCTTATCTCTTATCTCTTCAAAAATAAGAATTATTATCATTACCAAGATTTTTGTTTAAGGAGAAGATTGTCTATATAACTGTGTTTGCTGCTCTTTAACTCAGCGTGACTATATGCACAGATAACTTTTATTTTTTTGCAGTTAAAGCTAACTCGCTATAGAAAAAAATTAATCACAATTTTCTGCAACAAATTGCTGTCCAACAACATGCCACCGATACAACCTTCACGATTTCACAAATCCCATATAGTAGGGTACTTAGCTTTATCGTCGCAACAACAGCGGCAAATAACCTTAATACAATTTACACCCGCAGACATACATTGCCCCGGTCCAACCCATTCACACCTACTTAATCATGTTTACACTAACTTTAGCACCTCAGCCTCGTACAATGATGCCATTGTTTATTACTTCGTAATGTAAACGAGGACGTGAACTGCAAGCGGGTGGAGTCGACCAACGCCGAGTGTAAAATATATTACTTAAGTAAATAAACTATAGTATTTGTATCCACCAGTTATGTTTATATAATGAAATTATATGCACACACATTTGGCTCCATTCCGACCGTGCAAACATTGCAGCAGCCTTTTGCTTCATTCCATCTTCATCCCATTGGATTGACTGAATGACAAATGGACTTGGTAGTGACGAACGAACGGATGGCTGAATAGCTGGATGGATGGACTGGTGGCGCGATGTATGTGCAACTTTTGCGGATGACACAAATGATGACATTCCCGTGGTTCTTTTTAATGTTTTCTCCACATTACAAGAGGCATAAAATATAATTAAAAAAATAAAAACACACACAGTGTACAAATAAAGACAGAAATTACAAATACTTGCAGTCGCTTACAAAGTGAAGCGAATGAAACTCAGGAGTAGAGTAAATAGAAGGAAAAAGGACAAAGAAGTCATGAGACTCAGAATGAACAGTCGACGCAAACATATATACACACACACACACAAACATACACATAGAGTAAGGTTGAAGGCGAGAAAGTAAGTATATTATCTGTTGCAAAAGTATAAAATTGTTTTTAAATGAGATGTGATGAGTTCAAAAAACAAAATTTGTAAATATTAACCTGCTGGGGGTAGGGAGAAAAGTGGTAACTTAACAATGGTGTCTCAGGTGGAGGTACAAATCAAAATGATGACACTGACTGGTTGGCAGAATATGTATATGGTTATGATTTATAACGCTTACCCAGCAAATAAAGAGCCTGCCTAGAGGTAATGTTTTGTACATAAAATAACTTTTTGGTACAGTGAAATTGCGATTGGATATAAGAAACTTACTTTTTTGTACAAAAAATTTACCTTTTATCAAACAAAAGTACTTATTGATACAATAAAATTACTTTTTGGAACATTGAAAGCATCCCTTGGTACAATAAATATACTTTTCGGTACAATAAAAGTACTTTTGGTACATTTTAAGTGCTTTTTGTTGCAGTAAATTTACTTATGGTATAACAAGTGTACTTTGTGGTACAATAAATTTACTTTCTGGTACAATAAAATTGATTTCTGGTAAAAAAAAAGTATCTTTTGGTGCACAAGAAGACCTTTCTGGTACAATAAGTGTACTTTTTGTATAACAAAAATACTTTTTTTTACAAAAAAGTACTTTTCGGTATAATAGAAGTACTTATTGGTATAATTAATTTACTTTTCGCTACAATAAAAGTACTGTTTTTACAGTGAAGGTTTTGGGTAATACAATAAAAGTACATTCTGGTACAATAACTGAACTTTTTGTTACAGGAAATGTAAATGTACTTTTTTGGACTAAAAATTTAATTTGTGTTACACTCGTCGGGAGTGTGATGCAAGGTAAAGCTTCTGATCGGTTTAACTTGGCAAACCCAGAGTTATCCTTGCCCACTTCACTTCAAGTCTACTCACAGAGCTCCGTATTCGTAGTACTACTGCGGACGGAGTACCTCCTCCCACCTCTTTGTCGTCTACAAAGCTGCCTTCGACTCTCCGATAAGAAATAGGCTTTATGAGGCCATGTCTGAGTTTGGTATTCCTGCAAAGCTGATTCGACTTTGCAAATGTACCTTAGACAACACCAAATCCTCGGTTAAGATTGATAAGGATCAGTCTGAACCATTCAACACGGAAAGAGGTCTCAGGCAGGGCGATAGCCTATCCTGTACATTATTTAATATAGTTATGGAGAAGGTGATGAGAAAGGCTGGTGTCAACATGTCTGGCACCATATTCCACAAGAGCCACATGCCACTAGCCTATGCCGATGATATAGACATCATTGGCCGAAATCTGCGGGATGTTACTTCAGTTTTCTCATCACTAGAAAAGGAGTCAGCAAAAATGGGTTTAGCGGTCAACGAGGACAAAACAAAAATAATGATTTCGACGAACAAAGAGTCCTCTCGATGGGGACGCACCGTGAACGTTGACAATTATTGTTTTGAGGTAGTCGACAAATTTACCTACCTCGGATCTTCCGTCAACAAGATAAATAATGTCAGCCAAGAAATTAAACGGAGAATAGTGCTAGCCAATAGATGTTTCTACGGACTTCGGCAGCACTTTAGTAACACCACCTTCTCTCGGAAAACTAAGAAACAGCTATGGTGCTTATCTTACCTGTTCTGTTGTATGCTGCCGAAGCATGGGTTCTTACTACAACGGACATACAAAACCTGGGAGTATTCGAGAGAAAAGTACTCCGAAAAATATATGGACCTATCTGTGTCTAAGGCGAGTTTCGCCATCGGATGAACGATGAGCTGTATGAGCTGTATGAGCTTTACCACATCATCGACGTTGCTAAAAGAGTCAGAATCCAACGACTTCGATGGCTGGGACATGTTGCCAGGATGGATGTAAATGCTCCAGCGAGAAAGGTGTTTGAAGGCGAACCTGAAGGACGGCGCAGAGCAGGGAGACCCAAACTCCGCTGGGAGGACCAAGTGGTAGGCGATGTGCCATCATCTGGTAGGACTAACTGGAGAACACACGCAGAAGACCGAAACGTGTGGAATTCTTTATTACTTCAGGCCTCAAATTTATGAACTACGTTTCGTAAATTGTAATTGGCCACTTAAGTAAGTAAGTAAGTAAAACGCAACATATTTCCCTATACGATACTTACTTACTTCAAATCGATATTAAATTATTATGTCATGTAACTTGACAAAACGAATGATGCAGAACTTCTTTTTTTTTGGGGCTACTTTCACGTGCAGTTCTCAGAATTGAGTCCCAAAATCACTGTGTTTGTGGAAATTACTGATAGACTACTTATTATACGAAGCTGATATTTCTGTACCATTATGACTAAAGTTAATATAACCGTTTCAGTGAAAAGATATGTTTTTACTTGAAAATCTTTTCGTAATTTCTGAACAAAATTTAACTTAATCGTTTATAGGGCTCCATTTCAAAGACCTAGTACCCAATGTTCTTCAATATTTTTTCTTATAATTTCGGACAAGCGTGAAGATACAAGTAGGATAAAAAAAAAATTTTAATTTTCATGGAATGTTGGAAGTTTTTGTGTTTCCTAGGACTGTCTCCATTCGTTAATGTACATCCTTATTAACTGATAGATTAACCGAGCTACGTGATGTATCATGTAAAAAGGTAATCGACTTCTTGTACGACTAAAATATTCCTTATTTCCAAACGAAATTGGACGGCCACGGAAACCCAACAAGAAGACTGCCGTAGAAACACCTAATTATGATCGAATAAGAAAACCATAGTAATTTAAATAATTTAGTAGTAGTATACATTGGCCTCTCTTCTTTGTTCATCTACTTAATTATCTACAAATTTTTAATGCCTATCAGTTGTAATCATACCCTTAATCAATTCTCACCCCTTCCAGGGTTAATTGCTTTCGTTTTTGCTGCTTATATTGCATACAATTTCTTTAGTCATTTCCTTAGTATATCCTTTTCACTTTAGAGCCTTTCATTCGTTTTGTCATTAAATGAGTGCAGTAAATTGAGTATGTCCTCATTTATTTTACCATATTATGAGAAATATTTTATTTTTTTGTTTGTGTTATTGTGTAAACTTTATAATTTAAATGACAGATGTCGTTGTTCCTTTTCAATGTTCCTGTCTCTTCCTGTTGCCTCACTTTATATCGTGTATATGTGCGTGTAATATTGTGTGCATATTTCTCATTTCGTTTGCCTGCCATTAATGTTTAAACTGATTTGTTCGTTTGCCCGTCCGTCTGTCCATCTGTTTGCTGTCTTTTGTTTACTGGGCGCATATCCTGTACCACGATGGCCATTGTATTTTTCTTTATGTTGGTTTTGGTGTCGCTCACTTAAAGTTGAATTCCAGTTTGCTACTCTTGGTGTACAAATTGTAATAAGAAGATTAAAATTATGATTATTTCATTAATTTTAATGATATTTACATAATTAAAATTATATTTTGATGTCATTATAAAATGTATGTTACCAATTGCAATTTGTACTGCGTATTGTCGCACTGTACGGTAGACAATGAAGACGATTTGGGTCGTTTGATAGTAATTACTGGAGACAATTGTGAGTCAATTCTTAATATGGTCTGACAGTCATTACTGCAAATGAGGTAGGTGTGTATAAAGGGGTGTTTCCATTACTAGTGTTGAGGTTTTGTGTGGAAAACCATTGGGATTATATTAAAATTTACACTTTTTTCTTTATGTTCAAAGTGTTGAGTGTACTGAGTCTTAAGCCTTCAATATAAGCACCTTTAATGTACTTGACTATGTGACAATGGATAACTACTAATATTTTACGTATAAAATGTCTAAAGTATTTATTTACTTCTTTTTATTAAATTTATCTCGAATTTAAGTTTAATTTTTTCAGTAATTTGTTGTTTTTCATATATATAGTTTTAATTTTGTTTTTCGATTTTGTAATTTTAGTAATCTCATATATTTAGTTTTTATTTTTGTTTTTCGATTTTGTAATTTTGTAATTTTGTAATTTTGTAATTTTGTAATTTTGTAATTTTGTAATTTTGTAATTTTGTAATTTTGTAATTTTGTAATTTTGTAATTTTGTAATTTTGTAATTTTGTAATTTTGTAATTTTGTAATTTTGTAATTTTGTAATTTTGTAATTTGGTAATTTTTGTAATTTTGTAATTTTGTAATTTTGTAATTTTGTAATTTTGTAATTTTGTAATTTTGTAATTTTGTAATTTTGTAATTTTGTAATTTTGTAATTTTGTAATTTTAAAAATTAAATTAAAAATTAAAAATTAAAAATTAAAAATTAAAAAATTAAAAATTAAAAATTAAAAATTAAAAATTAAAAATTAAAAATTAAAAATTAAAAATTAAAAATTAAAAATTAAAAATTAAAAATTAAAAATTAAAAATTAAAAATTAAAAATTAAAAATTAAAAATTAAAAATTAAAAATTAAAAATTAAAAATTAAAAATTAAAAATTAAAAATTAAAAATTAAAAATTAAAAATTAAAAATTAAAAATTAAAAATTAAAAATTAAAAATTAAAAATTAAAAATTAAAAATTAAAAATTAAAAATAAAAAATTAAAAATTAAAAATTAAAAATTAAAAATTAAAAATTAAAAATTTAAAATTAAAAATTAAAAATTAAAAATTAAAAATTAAAAATTAAAAATTAAAAATTAAAAATTAAAAATTAAAAATTAAAAATTAAAAATTAAAAATTAAAAATTAAAAATTAAAAATTAAAAATTAAAAATTAAAAATAAAAAATTAAAAATTAAAAATTAAAAATTAAAAATTAAAAATTAAAAATTAAAAATTAAAAATTAAAAATTAAAAATTAAAAATTAAAAATTAAAAATTAAAAATTAAAAAATAAAAATTAAAAATTAAAAATTAAAAATTAAAAATTAAAAATTAAAAATTAAAAATTAAAAATTAAAAATTAAAAATTAAAAATTAAAAATTAAAAATTAAAAATTAATAATTTAAAGTTAAAAACTAAAAATTAAAAAATAAAAATCAAAATTTTACAAATTAATTTGATACCTAAAAGGAAAAATTGCTGCCCTCTTCAACATGTTGTTGACTTTGACGTCCTTTTTTGCTGTTGTCAACAATTTCTTAACTACTTACATCAAAGTACTACTTCATTACTTATCTAAGATCTAAGCACCTTACTTAAATTGTATTCCAGTCAAAGCACTACGAGTACTTAACGAGCACTTGTCCTTTGACAAAAATATATATAAATTCATGCACATAAGTTATAAAATTTCCAAACGATATCCATAATTTCATCTTAACCATAAACAAGACTCCAGGCTTACATCCATGCTTACATAATAGTAATTATTAATATTTATTAGACAACTTGTAAAACAAATTCACACAAATCGACAAGAGTAAACTTTGTTACTTTTGAAATTTGGCAAATGAGAGGAGGCTACTGATTATATAAATTTACTTGATTACATTAAAGAACATATGGTGGAATCGTTTAAGGAAAATATCAGTGTGCAAACACCCAAATGAGCACTAACACTGGTTCATTATAGGACATCGAAGGATGTAGACATACGGAGGGCAAAATATTTTAGCTAAAGTATCCTTTTGTTTATGTGAATACATATCGAGAGATACGGGTCTATAAGCTTAAATATTGGATTATGTATATGTTAATGGGAAAACTTGGAGAAATCAAAGCGAATTGCCGTAATATGATGGCCTAACATTCACATTTGGTAGATATTACAAGGACAAAAGAGATAATAAAGTACAAGAGGCAATATATGGGCATTCTTATCAATTTTGTAATACACATGTAAAAACAACAACGTGAGTAAGATTTTGACTGCGGTAAAAACTGAATGAATTATATTGGTGGCTACTGATGCCAATATATTATAGAAATGTTGTTATTAAAACATAATTGTAGCAAATTGTTCATATGTATGACAGCAAATATTTAATGAGATAAATACATTTTGTTGTTTTTCTTTCCTTTATTACAAAAAGTATTTGAAAATGTAGCACCCCTTATTTTAATTCTTATTAAAGAAAATTTTATACTTCGTACCTTAAATATTTCTTACAATTCCTTTCACCTTCTGTCCCTTTAATATTCATTTCAATTCATCTCCAAATTATTAACCTTTTGTTAGAGACATTTAAATATTTACATAACAAATTATTGCAATATATATTTTATTCGTTTGCATAATTAATATTTATAACATCGACATAGCCATAGCCATCACAATGTAAGACATTCACTTACACAAACACATACACACACACATGCCGGAACCAGTGAAAGGATTGCGTTTTCACTTATAAAAGATTAAAAGACTTTTGTATAAATGCATTCACAACCATTATTATGTAATGTTTGTTAATATATGCGTATGCGTGTGTGTGTGTTCATTTGTTTTTGTATTACTAAAAGTAGTTTAAATTAATTTTTGAGTTTTACAAACAGACTTCCGAAGAAGAAGTTTTAATTAAATGTATTGATTTGATTTCATTAACAGAGTCAGCCATTGAAATGGATACAAAGTGAAGTTGAATTGCAAAATTTGTATGGAAATAAAGGCGAATGTGTTGGCAGTGAGCGTGTGTGTGAGAACGCTATGCTGCACATAAAAGGAAAACTAAGGGAATTGGGGAATTTTCTAATTTGAGTCTTTCTGATTGTTATTCATTTTGGAATAACCAGAATCTCTCTTTGGAGGTTCCCAAGAAGCTCAAAACGTCCGAGAGATCACGTATTGTCCGAGCAATGCCACTGAACATCCGTTCAGTGTTAGCAAATGTGAGAAGGCGAAATTTTTGAGTAACCTTATCGGCATGCAACCACCGATGCGTCTTAGGAAGTAGGTAACAGAAGTTACTGAAGCTCAACACAGGCTCTATTAGTGGCTTTGGCAGCCCTTAACAAACTAGAATCGGGCGCCGTGGCCTAATAAGCCACTCTCCTTAAACAAAACACGAAGAAAAGAAAACACAAGAACCCCCCCAAATGTTGATGAACCCCGCAAACAATATAAGGACCATGATTTAAGGATATGCACCTGGAATGTCCGAACTCTATACAGAGATGTTGCCACTATCCAACTGGCGGATGTCCTCGACAAATAAAAGGCTGACATCACCGCCATACATGCAATGCGATGGCTGGGACACGGGGATGCACACGATGAAAGAACTGTGACATCTTTTACAGCTGCCATGCAGAAAGACATGAATTTGAATGTGAATTCATAATTAACAAAAGACTTCGACATATGGTCTCGCTGATTAACCCTGTAATTGACCGAATAGCCACTTTCGCATCGAGGCGAAATATTTTTATATTACTCTGATTTGTAAACACACCCCGACGAAGACGAACACCAGGACAGTAAAAATGCATTCTATGAGCGCCTGGAGGACATATGTGACCGATGCCTTCCCCATAACATTAGAATTGTTCTCAGAGATTTTAATGCTAAAATATGAAAGCTGCTCTTTGTTCAGCTGTCGGAAAATTCAGTCTACACAACAACACCTCTGATAACGAATTCAGACCGTCGGCAAGAAATTTGGTAGTTAATGGAACAAGACTGAACCATAAAGATCTCCACAAAGCAATTTGGCTATCCCCAGATTAAAAGACAAGATACCAGATTGATCGCGTGGTAATCGATGGAAGGCATGTCTCAAGCGCGTTATGGTACGTACGCGATATAGATATCGCAAAGCTGCATACCACCGGGGTAGTCAATGGCTACGCCAACCAAATCTCCAAAATTACTGCAAACAAACGCTTCCAATTCTAATGATCCCATCACACAGTGGCAGCACACTGCGCCCCAACGGCGAAATTAGCAAGGCCTTTATAAGCAGGCATGCAACATGGCCTTCTGCGACATTCAAACGGCATGGCTTCAAGGCCTTATTTTCACATGCCTTTCTTTCTGAAATTTCCCGAGCAAATGTTCACTACATTTTTTAAAGACCGCTGCTGCAGGCCTTCTTTGTGAAGGGAGAATCAACGTTTGCGATGTTTTGCTATTCCACCATTTCGTGTGTATACACATTCCGTCTCCCATCTCATTTATGGCATGAGAGAAGTCATGAAAAGAAAAGCCAACGAGTAAGGTGTTCATGTGTTTTTCTCAAAACATGTTATGATTAGTTTCAGACACACAATTCGACTTCATCTACACAGGCTAGGCGGTAGCATGGCTGACTAACAATCGCGAGGTAGTGGGTTCAATCTCCAGCTAGATTTACTAAACAATTTGAGGGTGGCTTTTTGCATATTTTGTTTTATTTTTCAAAACCATCTTTTTTCATGTGTATGCCGGCCTTCTTATCGGAAGCGACGATGGAAGGCCTTGCCTCCTAAAGACACCCTATGTTATTTGAAAAGGAAGAGGGAATGCAGAGCGCAGGCCTACTCACAGCTTTTGAAGGCGGTCTATAAGGTCTTCTAGGTCCTTCCTTTCGCCGCTGGGGCATGCTATTACCACTGCCGCAACCATCGAACTGAACTGATCGACCGAACATGATAGTCGCGTGTTCCAACCATCATGCCACGGCAAGTCCCAATGACGCTCAGATAATTTCTGGTCCGGTGAGGAATGTTGCGAAATGTCTGAGGAAAACGATGATGCATATAGAACAAATGGCAATGTAGCCAATGGCAACGCGTGATGTGACAGATCGTTATAATGAGAAGAGAAGGTAGATGAAATGTTAAGAGAGATCCGGGATATTAAAAATTACAGGAATAGAGGTGAAGCCCGATAGTTCTACCAAAAGATCTAAAGCAAAGGTTTTTGTATAAGGATTCCCTCCTATAAGGAAAGAGATGGAAATCTAGTCACGGACACGGAGAGTGTGTTGGAAATGATGAGGGTACACTTTGGTACTCTGCTGGTTCCCGAAGACAGCGTAGGTGGCGAAATCACGCCAACCATTGACGACAGAGTAGATTGTCCACCACGTACATGTGAGTGCAATGGGGTAAAATCTAGAAAAATGTGGATGAACTCTATAAAATCTAGCACGGAGAGTGTGCTGTAAATCAGTTCCCGAAGACAGCATCGACGACGGAGTAGATTGTCCACAACTGAGCCAAAACGAGATCAATACGACAATTGCACGGCAATAAAGCTGCGGTAGCCGATGGACTGCCGGCAATAAGCTGGCGGACGTACATGTGGGTGCACTAGGGTGGGTGGCAATAATCGATGTTGAATTTTGTCAGTGCTAAACTCACATAATGGTAGGTCTTTGCAAATTTTACAATAGCCAAAATTAGAGCAACGATTGGAGTATGTCAATTCGTGCCGCTGTTGGCTTACAGTAAAAAGCTCCAGTAGCCACGTTTGGGGGGCTTTGATTTGACATAACTCAACAACGACTAGTCCAATTTGGCTAAAAAAAATTTCCAAAGTAAAGAATTACAATTCCTTAACCTATTTATATATCATTTCTCTGCATAATCAACAGTTTCGAAGTTATAAATAAATTTATGATAAAAGTTTACTTTTTGTTGTTTTTTTGTTATTTTTATACCCTCAACCGTAGGGTGGCAG
>CAXIUB010000096.1:40163-98600 GCA_964034835.1 Muscina levida | reverse complement strand
CTGATCTCCTTTATCCTTTGGGATCAAGAAGACAAGCATCTTTGTTAAACGGATACTAAGTTTGTATAACCGGGACCGGCCTTGGCATAGTGGTTAGAACACGCGATTACCATGGGGGAGATCGCAGGTTCAAACCTGGCTCCAGTCATCTTAAAAAAGAAATTGTACTTTCATTGTCCGCTCCCCTCGAATGTTGTTGGCAGCAACTTCGCAGTATAAGTGTCGAGTTAATCGGCGTGTCTAGTAAGAGCTTCTCAAACAGTGACGTTCGCATTCGTCGATAAAAAAGTGGGTGCCGTCAGTTGTGAATCTAAAAATAGAAAGCGTGTTAATTCACAACAACGCGAGAAGCTATCCCATACATGGGGTGCAAAGGGAAATTAAGTTTTTTTTTTAAGTTTGCATAACCGGACTATAGGCCTGTACAATCGGACACAAGTCTGTACAACCGGGCTACGAGCCTGTACAAGCGGACAATTAGTCTATATAACCGGGCTACGAGCCTGTAAAGTCGGGCTATAAGCCTGTACAATCGGACAACAAGTATGTACAACTGGGCTACGAGCCTGTACAGTCGGGCTATAAGTCTGTACAATCAGACAACAAGTATGTGCAACTGGGCTACGAGACTGTACAATCAGCATATAGGCCTGTACAATCGGACCTACGAGTCTGCACAATCGGACATTAAGTCTGTACAACCGGGCTACGAGCCTGTAAAATTGTGCTATAAGCCTGTACGATCGGACGTTGAGTCTGTACAAACGGACAATTAATTGTTGTTCTTACTTTCCTATTCCGGAACCTTAGCAAATTTAACCGGAAGGTCCTTCCGAATTAATCTGCGAGTCCCCGACGTCTGACACCGCCCGAATTACCTCAACGTTAAACCTGCCCCGTTTCCCATCACCGAATTACAGCAGCGTCAAGCCTGTCCTGTTTGCCGTCACCGAATTACCACCGCTCGTTTAAGGACACTACAGGAAAAACACTACCGACCAAACATAACCCCATCCATCATTACCCGCCATCAAACATCTTAAGGATAACAGATCACTTTACGTAAAAGATCTGAAGTGTTTCGTTCTATTAAAATTTTGTAAAATAAGGAAATAAATTTATAATATCTTGCCCTGGTCAGAGAAAATCCATTCTTTTATTTCGTAAGGTGTTGAGGGTCCTTGCGAAGACCCTGTAGGTGGTTGACACTACCTCAGCCTAAGGTAAAACTCCTATTATAGTAGATCGAACGTTATGCAATTTAGTCATGACAGTAATTTTATATTTTAATGTTAATTTTGCTTTAAAACCATATATAGCCTTGCATCTGGTCCCAAAGTCTCTCTGTTATAAAAATGCAATTTAAAACTCTAGTAATATAAACTACATCAATATATCTATAACTCTTTAGAACTTTATAACAATGTTTATATGCAAAATATTTTAATGTTTGTATATTGCTATCAACTGTTGATTTACAACATGCAGCAACAGTATTTACATATTCCAAGACAAGACCATAAACTTCTTAACTTCCGGTCACTAACATAATGCCAACATAAAAACTATACTATGGTAAGTTGTTTTCCATAACGTAGATCGAACGTTATGCAATTTAGTCATGACAGTAATTTTATATTTTAATGTTAATTTTGCTTTAAAACCATATATAGCCTTGCATCTGGTCCCAAAGTCTCTCTGTTATAAAAATGCAATTTAAAACTCTAGTAATATAAACTACATCAATATATCTATAACTCTTTAGAACTTTATAACAATGTTTATATGCAAAATATTTTAATGTTTGTATATTGCTATCAACTGTTGATTTACAACATGCAGCAACAGTATTTACATATTCCAAGACAAGACCATAAACTTCTTAACTTCCGGTCACTAACATAATGCCAACATAAAAACTATACTATGGTAAGTTGTTTTCCATAACGTAGATCGAACGTTATGCAATTTAGTCATGACAGTAATTTTATATTTTAATGTTAATTTTGCTTTAAAACCATATATAGCCTTGCATCTGGTCCCAAAGTCTCTCTGTTATAAAAATGCAATTTAAAACTCTAGTAATATAAACTACATCAATATATCTATAACTCTTTAGAACTTTATAACAATGTTTATATGCAAAATATTTTAATGTTTGTATATTGCTATCAACTGTTGATTTACAACATGCAGCAACAGTATTTACATATTCCAAGACAAGACCATAAACTTCTTAACTTCCGGTCACTAACATAATGCCAACATAAAAACTATACTATGGTAAGTTGTTTTCCATAACGTAGATCGAACGTTATGCAATTTAGTCATGACAGTAATTTTATATTTTAATGTTAATTTTGCTTTAAAACCATATATAGCCTTGCATCTGGTCCCAAAGTCTCTCTGTTATAAAAATGCAATTTAAAACTCTAGTAATATAAACTACATCAATATATCTATAACTCTTTAGAACTTTATAACAATGTTTATATGCAAAATATTTTAAAAAGATATTTTAAAAAGAATGTGAAAAAAAGTTTCGCCATCACTGGTTAGTAGGATGGAAGTCATAATAATACTAATATTAACAATAACAATTGCACTACAGATATTGCAGAATTATAAGCAGTGTTAAATGTTTAGATAAATAATGGGGTTTTAATAGTAGAGCCACATAACGCATTTAAAGACACACATTCTTAAACTTACATTAGACTTTAAGTTATCTCCTGTCTTCATAGAAGTTTGTCAGAGGTTAATAAAACTAATATTCATTAAAAAATTACTTTAATCTGCATGAAAATTATAAAAAAAATTAATCACTTTGTATATGAAACAATTTTAAATCTTATATAATTTTAAATTTAAATAACTATCCCACATATTTAGTTATTTCGGTACATTGAACTGAAAATAATGTGACATGAATATCTCATAATATTCCAAGGCCACCAGTAAACCCCTTTATACGGCATTTCTCGGCATTCGTCCATGATTGACACTGGCATTTTCGCCATTCCCATCGACTAAGTGAAGCGAACGTAAGTGTAGTAGGCCTTATGCCTCATAAAAATCAAAAACATTTTTTTTTATTTCTTTCACCTCCCAACTGACATCCCCATAAATTGTTCCAAGTGTTTTAATTCTGCCTAGGTGGCACTCATCTGGTACATTTCAGTTCAGAAATAAGTGTCAACGTGTACCCCCTTAATAAAAAAAGAAGTGGAAAAAAAAAAACAAAATTCAGCACTGACAAACCCCATCTGACACACAGGGCTCATTTGCAATTGCACACAGAGCAACACAGATTTAAAGCGATTCCGGCGATACAACAACACTGCAAAAACCATATGAAAGTCAGCTAGTACTTGAGTCAACCCATTAACACCCATTTACACCCACTTACATGTGTAGTATGTGTGTGATGATAGAGATGGTGAGAGAGAGGTGACGCGAGAGAAGAGCATATAAACATTGAAGTAATGTAATTAAAATTTTATGCCAACATTACTTTTACACCGCTATTTCGTACTAATTAAGCCCTCTTTTGATTTAAACTACGTACGAGCAAGAAGGCATAACATCCAAGTGAATGGGAAAAATTGAGAAAACGAGGTAAAGAGATAGAGAAACTGCACGGCTAAATGCTGATAATTGAATTTAAACGATTGGAGAAGGAGAAAATTCGCAGAATGCTTTGTGTCGTAAAGTTCAAGTGCTGGTAGGTAAAGCTGAAAGAAAACATGGCGTTACCATATGAGGGAATTCGTTTTAACCTGCATAGGTGATTGGAACATATTACAGGAAAATTGTCCAAATAGAAAATAAGATGAGTATCTTCAGTTTTTCGATTTGTCACACCAAGGAAGAAGTCTCAGAAACCTGATTGGCTAAACAGAGATTCGGTTATTTCTTCGTTTTAGTCTCTAAACATCAAAAAAGAAGATCATAGTTGTAGAAGGGCCAGAAATGAGTACACGTAGGACCCAGAGATGTATGTTTATTGGGAAAGGCAAGCAAGTCCCTCCAAGAAATACAATTTTTGTACTGATAATTTTATATTTTTTAGTAAACTTTTATGGGTAATTTTTCCCGAAAATCAATATTTCCCAACAAAACTTTTAAAGTGCAACTAAGACAGCTTCAAGCTTAAAAACTTCTTTGTTTCGTCTAGCTTATAGAAACGATCGACTGTGCATCGTGTTGTCCTTGAGTACCCAAGTACGCTTCTCGCAGACCGTTTTAAGAAATCGGTTATATATTGCCACTGCGATATAGTATTTTCGGAAGTTGGAACATCCCGAAGCAGTTGAGTTAGATGGTTGGACTACTTTTGATTTGATGTTCCAGGACTTCAGAGAGTTTATCGCCGCTAGACTGTTCGGAGAATATATTCCTGTGATACCTTCCTTATCGTAATTACGTCTGCGGTACGTTTAATAGCATTTATATCCGCTTGGAAAACGCTAAACGCTGCATAAGTCTAGAATCCTTGATCTTATACTCAGGCCTAGAATGGCTGATTTGCAGTTCAGGTCAGTTAGAAGTAGCTTAAGTGTCGTGTAGAGTGCTTTAGAGGGGGTCCAACATCCAGTTATTAGGAGACAAGAGGAACGTTGATCAGATATATTTGTTGAAATTTGATCCTCTTATCGAGCGTATACCACTAAACTATAGAGCCCTATTGTAGTATTGGCTTCAAAGTGTTTGAGTCCCCAAGTTTTCCCAATAGCCTTTCGGCATGTACATATATAATGAATTGTTAGTTCAGCATTTTATGTTTTGTCTATAATTTAGCTTCCTGTCCAAAATGAGGCCTATTTCGGAGCAGATGAGTTGTTTATTGCCCAAATGGATGTTGGATATAGTGGGCGATTTCTCTTTTCGACTGAACAGTTGTAACGTGACGAAACTAATATTTCGTCCGTACATAATAAATAGAATAATATAATTTAATAATAACTAGAATAATATAATACTTAACTAAAAACGTAATTTCCGTTTACACCCCATGAATGAGGTATGGGATAGCTTCTCGCGTTGCTGTGAATTAACACGCTTTCTATTTTTAGATTCACAACTAACGGCACCTACTTGTCTATCGACGAATGCGAACTTCACTGTTTGAGAAGCTCTTACTAGACATGCCGATTGACTCGTCACAAATACTGCGAAGTTGCTGTCTACAACATTCGAGGAGAGCCGACAATGAAAGAACATTTTTTTTTATGTGTCTGGAACCAGGTCTTGGAGCTGTGATCTTCCGCATTTTAGTCGCGTGTTCTAACCACTATGCCACGGCCGGTCCCGATATACATAATATACGTAAAATATAATAATACAACTTTTAGAATATAATATAATCATATAATCACTACACCATGGCAGCCGGTTGCGAGCGCTAAAATACGACAGAGCATACCACCACGCAACACAAACAGCAACATTGGTCAGCAACGCAAAGGCTGTTGCGGCGTTCAGGGAAATCTACTACTTCATAATTCACATTTAGTTCACGTCAACTATAATATAAGGAGACGACGTTTTTTCACGACGGTCATCGGTGACTCCTTCAAGACGAAGTTTATTGTCAAGGAATGTTATCTGATCTCCTTGATCCTTTGGGATTGTACGAAGACAAGTATCTTGTTAAACGGACAAGTCTGAGCAACCGGGCTATAGGCCTGTACAATCGGACCTTGAATCTGTAAAATCGGGTTATAGGCCTGTACAATCTGACAATAAGTCTGCACAAACGGGCAATAGGCCTGTACAATCGGACTTACGAGTCTGTATAATCGGAAAATATGTCTGTATAATCGGGCAAAAGGCCTGTACAATCGTACCTTGAGTCTGTACAATCGGACCTACGAGTCTGTAAAATCGGACCTACGAGTCTGTACAACGTGTCCTCGTAGTTGTAAGGACAGGGCCTATTAATAATTGTTATTTTTCTTCTGTTCCAGGACCTTAGCAAATCTCTAGTCTAGTCCTGCCTAGTCTAGTCCTGCCTACGGATTCGGCGTCCCGTGTCCAATCGCCGAATTACCGCCGCGTCAAACCCGTCCTCTTTCCTGTTACCGAATTACCGTCGCTCGTCTACGGACTGCTTCTCCTTACAAAGGACAATAACCCCAAGCACTGCAACACATTACACTAGACACCATCAACGATACGATAGTCCCCAGACATCATTACCCGCCATCAAACATCTTAAGGCTATGAGACCAGTGACTGCACTGAGCCCAAGGATTCGGAGTGTTTTTGTTCTATATAAATTTTGTGGATTATAAAATAAGGAAATACAAAATCCATTCTTTCATTTCGTAAGGTTTTGAGGGTCCTTGCGAAGACCCTGGAGTCGGCTGAGCTACCTCAGTCTAAGATAAAACACCCGTTTTACAGTGCTAAATCTGTTTTACCAGGGTTCGCGTTAAGTTATCTGTCATCCAGTTTGCCAGGATTTTGTTCGAGGTATGGTAGATTTATCCCCTAGAGGCAGAGTGCTATGTCAATGCAGACTGCTAACATGATTCTCTTAAGCGTTTTTACAATGAATGATGTAAGAATTAATGGTCAATAGCCCTTCGCTTTGGTTTGCGTTGACTTTCCCGCCTTTGGGATTAAGACCACCTTAGCCATACTCCATCTTATTGCAGGTAGGATAGTCTCACACATCCTTAATGATAGTATTTAGCCGTGGCAATAGTATATCCAAGGCCCGTTGAAGTTCAACGCGTATAATATCATCCAGACCGGCGGATTTATAACGATCAAAGCTGTTGATGGCTTCCTTCAGCTTATCCCCATCAATGGTGGTACTCCCCATCTATGGTGGGTGTCCGTAAGGATTACTAAGATTTCCCTTGAGGATACAGTCCAGGTGCCATAATATTTCATTATGTATCCTGGGGTGCTGGTTGTTAAGGATAATAATTTCAGAAGTCAACTTACCTCTTTACGCTTTCTTACTAGTTTCTTGAAGAGTCTGAGATTCTCTTTGTACTCTTTCCGCTGGCCCGTTGTCTATGCCTTACATAGAGATATTCTGACTGATTTAGTTTTAAATTTGTAATTTTGTAATTTTGTAATTTTGTAACTTTGTAATTTTGTAATTTTGTAATTTTGTAATTTTGTAATTTTGTAATTTTGTAATTTTGTAATTTTGTAATTTTGTAATTTTGTAATTTTGTAATTTTGTAATTTTGTAATTTTGTAATTTTGTAATTTTGTAATTTTGTAATTTTGTAATTTTGTAATTTTGTAATTTTGTAATTTTGTAATTTTGTAATTTTGTAATTTTGTAATTTTGTAATTTTGTAATTTTGTAATTTTGTAATTTTGTAATTTTGTAATTTTGTAATTTTGTAATTTTGTAATTTTGTAATTTTGTAATTTTGTAATTTTGTAATTTTGTAATTTTGTAATTTTGTAATTTTGTAATTTTGTAATTTTGTAATTTTGTAATTTTGTAATTTTGTAATTTTGTAATTTTGTAATTTTGTAATTTTGTAATTTTGTAATTTTGTAATTTTGTAATTTTGTAATTTTGTAATTTTGTTATTTTGTAATTTTGTAATTTTGTAATTTTGTAATTTTGTAATTTTGTAATTTTGTAATTTTGTAATTTTGTAATTTTGTAATTTTGTAATTTTGTAATTTTGTAATTTTGTAATTTTGTAATTTTGTAATTTTGTAATTTTGTAATTTTGTAATTTTGTAATTTTGTAATTTTGTAATTTTGTAATTTTGTAATTTTGTAATTTTGTAATTTTGTAATTTTGTAATTTTGTAATTTTGTAATTTTGTAATTTTGTAATTTTGTAATTTTGTAATTTTGTAATTTTGTAATTTTGTAATTTTGTAATTTTGTAATTTTGTAATTTTGTAATTTTGTAATTTTGTAATTTTGTAATTTTGTAATTTTGTAATTTTGTAATTTTGTAATTTTGTAATTTTGTAATTTTGTAATTTTGTAATTTTGTAATTTTGTAATTTTGTAATTTTGTAATTTTGTAATTTTGTAATTTTGTAATTTTGTAATTTTGTAATTTTGTAATTTTGTAATTTTGTAATTTTGTAATTTTGTAATTTTGTAATTTTGTAATTTTGTAATTTTGTAATTTTGTAATTTTGTAATTTTGTAATTTTGTAATTTTGTAATTTTGTAATTTTGTAATTTTGTAATTTTGTAATTTTGTAATTTTGTAATTTTGTAATTTTGTAATTTTGTAATTTTGTAATTTTGTAATTTTGTAATTTTGTAATTTTGTAATTTTGTAATTTTGTAATTTTGTAATTTTGTAATTTTGTAATTTTGTAATTTTGTAATTTTGTAATTTTATAATTTTGTAATTTTTAAGCTTGGGCTTTAAAAACCTCTGCTATATGCAGCTTTATAAGATTTCTCGTCTGTTCTGGATTGTTTCGATCTAATGTACTCCCATAGTTGTAGCTTTACTTCTTCACTTACTAAGAGTTCTCAAGTCTACCCAACCAATCCCTTAAACTCAGTGTATTGGCTTCCTTTGTACATCCGTCTAATGGCTATAAAAACAAACGTGATGGCATGACAGAGGCACATATGCCCGAACTGACTATAAGTGATGACTCCCGTAATGCCATGGAACAATCACAGCTGATGCATGCAATAATGCACAACTCCTTGTTTTCTAAGCCACACGAGGACAAAAGTGGAAAATCATGGAGTGTAAAGACTTTACTTAAGTCTTGCATATATTCTACCCCCTCCTCACACGCCACTCTGCTTTTCTTGTGCTTTGTGATTTTTCAACTTCCAATAACTAACAGAGAGTTAGAAGCTGGCATATCCTGTATGCTAGCGCGTGTGTGTGTGCCATTGACTATATGCATATGAGACCTTGTTAGCGTGTGGACGTGAGTGTGTTTGTAAGAATGCAGTAAGTAATCATGTAGGCAGTACATGTGTCGCCGCTCACACACTCATCTGGCTTTAGCTTCATATGTATATAGTGGACTGTGCGTGAGTGTGTGTGTGTGTGCAGAGACTTCAAATGAATCTATTGAAATGTTGTGCAAAAAGGGTTTGGTTAAAACATAACAATTATTATCGTAGCTTTTATTGCTGCACACTCTGCCACTTTTCATGCCACTTAAGTTGCATACTAATACAGACACGCAGCAGACACGGACAGCTGTGTGGAGATGTATGCAGGCACATATATAGAAATAAAGAGTTGTGTGGGCAAATGAGGTGATTGTCGATGCCAGTCAAGCAGTTGGCTTCAATATCCTCAACTACAAAATCGGGAACATATGATAGATTGGAGGTAGGCTTTGGTGAGAATTACTTTAAGAAAACAAAGTTACCTTCTAAGTGATAATTAAAAAATATATATTATTTTGTTATTATGTACGAGTACTAATATTTTGTAACTACTAGAACTAAGTAAGTAATCCAAACAGGAAATGAATTAAATTACGACTTTTAATTTGGTTTAATTACTACTGAAGTAACTAAGTAAGATGTTCTCAAACATCTAGCCTGCCTATAGCTCTTCTCTATGCCGCAAATCACCTATGTATAACTTTCTTTCACTTATTCTCCACTTCCACAAAATAGTTTATAGTTCATAGTTCATTTTGCAACTGCAAGAACAAAATGCACAAACTTCTGTAAATTCATTAATGGATAATTACACAATATTATTAAATAGCATAAATGTATGCGTATGCTCAATTACAGACCTCGTAGCAGATGCTTAGTCCCATATTACTTCTAGAAACTGTATGACTATGTATTGGTTGGTGTCTTTGTGGAAATGCATATGCTTGGGCAAGTGTGTGTGCGCGTGTGTCTACGTGTCAGTATATACATCCTTAAATTGCTTTCGAACCGGGAAAAAGCTAACTAACACATATGCAGACGTAAGCAATAATGGTTGAAATTACTTTGGTAAGTTGGTTGAACGATAGATGACGTTGCCTTTAACTTCATAATTACTTGTAGACTTTTATATTGCGTCAGCCATGTGAGAGGCTGAGAGCGAGCTTAATGGGTACAATGCCATCATTAACAAGCTGGTGGCTTGCAATTACCTGCATTTGTTCGACGAGGATGATGCAATGTGAGAACTGATAGGGAGGTGGGTTTAAAGTAATGCATTGAATTTCTTTTAAGGGCAAAGTTGAAGACTAAGTTTTAATATCATATGGAATAGAAAAAAAATAATGATCTATAAATAATTATAAATAGAAAATTATCGCATAAAGCTGGTGCAGCAATTTCGTTAGATGATTGGGTAGAAATTGGAACTCTTATTATGGTTGACTAAATTGTCAAAGCTTGTCATATGAAAACAAATAGACCTGGAGTTTTATACTATGTGCCACGTGACTAATAAACTATATTTGGGTTCTAAATGGTTATCTTTGGATCAAGTATACAAATATAAGTCAGTTTAAGTAACTTACACATACCATTCCCTTATATTAAGTTTAAAGTTTTCGTAGTTGTGATTCTAACAAATATTTATAAGAAGATTAAGTAATATGTTATATGACTTTTAAAAAATAATATTCAGAGTAACTTTATCTGCACTTTAGTTTGCCAAAATTTTGTCTACTATTGGTCACGATACATAGTCGGGATATATCCTACATATGGGTGTGATCTAGGCTTCAGAATATGATAACACTAAATATTATTTATACCGCATATACTTTGTGATATATCTCCGATCTGAAACAGAGCCGGGGTACATCCTATATATGGAAGTGATCCGCTCCCATGAGGCTATATCGTGATGCAAAGTACATTCATACCGTGAACTCGGGCGAAGATTTCGGCCCATTGGGATCCCTCTCACAAGGAAATGGGTGAGAGAACTGACTTGCAAACAAATTTGGGCTACAATGGATATGCAGAGGACAAGATTTGTGCTAAACCTGTCCAGAGTCCACCTGAGGAACATCATAGCTGTAATAACCGGTCACTGGCCGGTTGGTAAACACGCTGAGAGGTTGAAACTACCCTACAACGAATTTTGTAGAAGCTGCAATGATGAGGAAGAAGAGGAGACCACAAAGCATGATATGTGCACTGCCCTGCTTTTGGTGATCTAAAATATGAAAAGCTTGGTCATTGGACACTTCTAGGCAATACCTGTCTATCAGCAGACGATATGCGCAATATCTATGCCTCCATCAGAGCAACGAAATGGTTTGATGGTGATGTTGAACGTACAGAATAGGAAAACTTGGTGCGAAAATTTGAAAATAGTATCACAACCGGACTCATTCCGAATTAACCTAACCTAACTTAAAGTAAAATCATTCCACTCTGACCGAAGTGCCCCATCTGTGCCCCCGAATATGATAATGCTAAATATGCCGCATATACTTTGTAATATATCTCCGATCTAAAATGAGTAGATATATATCCTTTGTAAGGGTCTGATCTGCTCCCATGGGGCTATGGCGTGATGCAAAGGATATGAATTCCCCTCTGCCTGTAGTGACTAATCTTCTTTTATATGGCAGCAACAAAAGAATCTCTTCCATCAGTAGCCGCACGTGGAAAAGAATTTCAAGTCTTCGGCGCTCGGTAGTTGGTTCATCACACCAAGCTTAAATAACACCTCTTAAACCTGGTCCAACCAACGCAGTTTTGGCCGCCCCCTCCTGTGCCGAAGACTTTTCGAGCTGGAGCATTTTCATCCATACGTACAACGAGTCTAAGCCAGCGCATTCGGTCTATTTTAACGCACCTGACTATGTCGTTGTCGCTCATACAGCTCATGGTTCATTCGACGACGATACTCGCCGTTAACGATGAAGGATCCATATATTCCCAGAATCGATTGATCCACGTGTGTCATAACCCAGGATACTGCGCTGAAAGCAAGAAAGGTAGGATCAGTGTCTGGTACAGTTGGATTTTGTTCTTCGAGAGAGGGTTTTGTCATTAAATCGCTTGCTTAGGTCATAGTAGCAGCGGGTTGCGATCAATACTCGTCTTTTGATTTTTAGAAGATTTTTGTTGAAGACGGTACCATTCATGTTTACTGCAGCCTTCCACATGATCATCTCCATTACGATGTTGAAGAGATCGCAAGAAAATGGTAGAAAATGGCTATGTCAGATTTTTGCCAATTTTCACTGAAGACTTCGTGTCAGTCAGTGTCATCCCGCAGAGTCGAATTAGTTTCGCGGGGATACCAAACTCATCCATTTCATCTAGCTATTACTGTAGTATCGTACTGTCGAATGCAGCTTTGATGTCAATCAACAGATGGTAGGTGTCGATCTGCATTTCTTGGGTCTTCTTCAGGATGTGTTGTAATGTGAATATCTGATTGGTCGGGGGTTTACGAGGTCTAAAGTCATATTGATAAGGTCCAATCAGTTTTACTAGGATGGGCTTTAGTCTTGCACATGACATACTAGACAGGATCTTGCAATCGATGGGTAAAAGGCTGATCCCGCGATAGTTGGTACACGCACTTGGATCGCCATTCTTAACCACAGGGCATATAACACTCAGATTTCAATCATCGGGCATGCACTCCTTGAGCCAAATCGTGTTTATGAGTTGGAGTATGCCAGTTCCCAGCTCATCTCTGCGGCTTAAAAAAGCTCGGCTGGCAGTCCATCGCCTTCCGCGGTTTTTTTATTTTGAAGCCGTGTAATTGCCATGCCATGGCACCGGCCGTGGCATAGTGGTTAGAACACGCGACTACCATGCGGGAGATCACAGGTTCAATTCCTGGCTCCAATCATCATGGGGTGTAAGGGGAAATTAAGTACTAAGTAATTGCCATGTTGGTTTCGTTTTGGCTAGGTGGTGGACAATCTACTCCGTCTTATGCTGCCTTTGGAAGTGAGAAAAGAACGAAAGTGTCCCTTCCGTATTTGCAGCACACTTTAAGTGTCTGCGACCAGATTTCCGCCTCTGTACTTACAGTTTACTAGAACTTTCGGGTTTGACCTCTATCCCTGTAGTTTGCGATATCTTGGCTCTCTCTTTTCTTCCATACACGCTTTTTCCGTATGAAGAGGCGGAACACTCCGTAACTGCACGCGTTGCCATTGGCTGCAGATTTGCCTTGTATACAGTAGCTTTATCCTCAGACATTACGTGACACTTTTATCGTATCAGGGCTCGTCTGAGCGTGGTTTTTCATAACCCAGTACGGTCGTTGCAATGGTCATAGAATTCGTTATATCTGTCATTGGGTGTCGGGAACATCAGAATTATGGTGGTTAGTTTGAATTAAATGAGGGAGTTGGTTGAAGTAGGAATTTGTTATCTCGGCGGTATGTAGGTTTATGATGTCTATTTTCCTTTGAGTTTGGTTACGAACGTTTTTAGCACTGCTTAATCTAGTATGAAACGTGGCTGCAACTAGGTGGTCATCCTTGTCTATATATGCACCGTAAAAAACATACAAGTCCATAACGCTTGAGACATGCCTTTCAACGATTTCCAGGTTCGTTCAGGTTCGTTTCTTTACTTTTGATCAGAGGATATCTATGTTACCTTATGTATATCTATTTGCGAGAATCTGGATCCACTCATAACCATGTTTCTTGCCGACACGAAGCCAACTAATACCTCCATTATCGTTGATGGTGGTTATTCTGTAGACTAAATTTTCCAAATGTTGAACCCGGAGTATCTCCCCACTCCCCCAATTTTGCATTCAAATCTACCAAAACAATTCCAATGTCATGGGCTGGGTAGCGATGGATATAATATAGTCGTCTTTGTCTTCTGTCGGGGAATGTACACAAATCAGCGTAATGTAAAAATATTTCGTCTTGATGCGAATAGTGGCTATTCGGTCACTGGCAGAGTTAAACGGCGAGACCAGAAGTAAAAGTCTCTTGTCTTTCGTCGTATGCATTCCTGTCTTGTCCATTGCAGTCATGTTAGCTTTGTATTTGTCGGGGACAACCGCCAATTGGATAGAGGTATCACCTCTGTATATAACTGGGAAATTACAGGTGAACGAATGTTCAATGGCTACTGGGGCATCCCAAGTAACTAACGATTAGAAAGACTTATAATCTATATATATAAAAGGCTTGGGTGACTGACTGATCACTCCCCAGCCCAAACGGCTAAAGCTAGAACCGTGAAATTTAGAATGTAGGTTTCTTTTATGACGTAGGCGCGCACTAAGAAGGGATTTTTGGAAATTCGGACTAAAAGGGGGTTAAATGGGCGTGGCAACGCCCCATACAACTGGAATTTTAAAATGACTATATTTTTTGAACCATTATAGGTACGAATTCGAGATTTGGAACCTACATCGGTCGTATAAGAAAAAATACTTTGTATGTGGAAAGTGGGCGGTGCCACACCCCTTTTTTAAAAATAGTAATATTGGCTAAATAAATGGACCAATTGCAATTGAATTTTATATGTGTGATACTGTTCATGGGGGCCTTATCATAGGCTTCATGAAAACATAATTAAACAAAGAGGCGTGGCACTGCCCACACAAACCGAAATTTCAAACGGTCTTATTTCAAGAGCCATTTGAGGTATGAAGATGGGATTTGCTACATATGTTACTGATATAAAGAGGATTACGTCTTGCTGGAAAATGGGCGGTGCTACACCCCACAGTGGTACGCCCCATACATTTCTTGGCAAAAAATAGAAGGAGTGGTCGTACAGCAATGAAACTTTGCAGAAACACTTCTTTGGGCTAAATTAAGAAATTTTGAAAAAATCTTGGAAAGCCGCCTACTGCCACACCCACCTCCTATATAACTGCACTTGCCAAAATTTGTATTATTGGACCTAGGGACTCGAAATTCGGGACACTTCTTAATTGAGTTCTCCTTATGAAAAAAATTAAACATATTGGGGATGCTACGCCTACTTTAGATTTTACGCCCATTGAAAGTTGTAGATTTTAGGTGTTTTTCTTCCCTGTCTAGAATCATATGAAAATTTCATATAAGTTAAAAATTTTAGTTTTTATTCAAAAATTAAACATGTGTTGTCTCCATACAAAAGAAGAGAATAACCCCAACAACCCTCCGCGAAAGATATTAGCCTTCAAATACACCGAAAATATGGCACCAATGCATTCATTAAAATCTATGTTACTAAAAGGGACAGTATTTGGCAGTTATTTTTTTTCTAAATTGAAAGTACTGATTCGGACCTTTCATTTTTTTATAGTTAGAGGGCTAAGCTAGGCAAATCACATAAAGTTTTTTTCCATCAAAAAGTGAAAAGTTGATATTTTTTTGTATAATTTTTAATAAATTATAATAATTAGTTTACTTTTCCAATTTTAATAATTGTTTTTTTTTTTATAAAAGAGTAAGTGCTATATTTTCACTAAAAAATAAAACAAAAGCCATAGCTATAAACTTACACACACAAAAAGTTCTTAATTTAGACAATAATTTTAATCTAATTTTATTGAATAAATTTCCATTGACTTCTGTTTGTTTTTTTAACTACAAAATTTCACTTTTCATAAAAAACCTTGTTGAATTTTTCTTATCCAAATACTTCTTTACAAAACCATATCATTAAAATTTTAATATTGGAATGTTGAAAACCCCTATTTTTTCCGCCGAAATGCCACTGTGCGCCCCTTTGTCTAATTATGTTTTCATTATCTGGGCGAAATAAATAAACTTTCACTGTGTAGTACTATCCGTGGGATCTCTATCAAAGGCTACAGGCTACACCGCCCACACAAAATTTCAATCGGTCATATTTCGCGAGCCATTAAAGGTATGAAGATGAGATTTGCTACATATGTAAATGGTACATTGGGGATTACGTCTCGCTGGGAAATGGGCAGTTTCACGCCCCTTTTGAAACAATTGTTACGTCGTGTTACGTGTTACATTATCATAATTTATATATTTTTTAAATTGCCTACTGGCTGTAGATAGGATGATGAAATTTGGGGGGTTGTTCCCCTTTTCAGCTAAGAATGGATTTTTGGAAATTCATAGGGGTAAAAATTACCCGACCCGAATGCTATAATCGAAGGAATTGACATCGACATGCTCACTATCAAATTAGATTAAGGTTTTTTTTTTAAATCAGATATTTCTGGGTAAAACAAATCGACAAAGAGATAAAAATGTTACTATCGCCCAGACCAAACGGCCAATGATATAAACATAATAATTTTTATGGGCTTGGAATTAGATCGAAGCATGGACGGTTTTCGAAATTCTGTTCTTTTAGGGGTAAAAAGGGCCGAAAAAGGGTAATTTTTCGAAATTCGTTCTTTAGGTGTATAAATACTGAAAAATGGATAAAACTGGTACTTTCGCCCAAACCAAATGCCCAAAGGTAGAGTTTCGAAAATGTACATGGAATTAGAGAGCCGCCAGATGGGATTTTAAGAAATTCGAACATTTAGGGATTAAATGGCCGAAAAGGAATCAAAATGGCAATAATCATATATGGGCATGTTTCCTATAAATTAGAGGGAGTGCCAGCCTATTTTAGTTGTGCGATACGAATGTCTCTTTTGAAATTCGTTCTTTTAGGGATAATAAGGGACTAAAGCGGTACAATCACTCAGACCAATGGGTTAAAGCAACAATCACATAAATGGTGTGTTCGTTCGTCTTATGAAGAATTTGTATTTTACGTGTATTGCTTAAATTCATTAGAAGATTCATTGTAATTACGGGTGAAGCAACGCGAGCCGGGAAAGCTAGTAGATACATATAAGTTATTATTTATATAGCATGTACTTTCAAAGGAAATAATTTGTCCACAAAATTAGTAAATATCTTTACATCTTTATATCCTTATCTGAATTGCTAAAAATTAATTTTAAGCTGAAATATAAATCTTTTCACTTAAAAAATCATTCTGATAAATTTTATATTTGTGGCTTGTATATTCGCTAAACGTAATTATAAAAAATTATTTAACTTCAGTTCTTTAATTTCTTAATGTAAATTAATTTTTTATATTTCGTATTGTTGCATTCCTGGACTATATCCTTTACCAATATGTAGATCACTACAAATTTCTCCAACTTGATAGATTACATGTTATTAATTATGTGAGTCTCTTTATTTCCCGGCATTACACTAATTTTTTCCACATTATAATACTTCAAATTTCCCTGCCACGCTAATTGTTGTACGTGCTCAAATTACCTATTTGCAGGCAATTAAATACTTTCCGAAGAATTTAAAATTAATTATACAATTTTAAGACATAAATCGTTACAAAGCAAGCAATGTATTGAAATTTACAGTTTTTTCACACACAAAACCACATACACACATGCTGCTGTCGCAGCATATCACCATGACAGCAAAAGAACATTTTTGTTAAAAGTGTCGGAAATGGAACTTTTTCGAAGTCATTTGAACATATTTTTTGGCGAGATTTTTTGGCGTCACCGCAAATGTGGTTTTCCAAAGTGTGGATATAAATTGTAATTTGATAGAAAAGCGCTTAAGTTTTGCAGAAGTAAGAGTGGAATGAGAGCCGCTTGTGAGGAATAAATGCATGAAGTCAACGAATGGCTATAGGGGTATGTGAGGAGCTAATGCACGCAGGCAACTACGCATTACTTAGCAGGGGTTAAGAGAGTTCAATGTATTGTAAAGAACTTTAGAGCAGGAAGTGAGTGGACTGAAGAAGTGTAAATGCAATGAAATGTTATTTATGAATACTTCTATATGTTGTGGAAGTCCTGTAATGTTGCTAAATATAACAACGACACAATAAATTTACAACCATCTATGTTAAATCTATTAGAAGGAATGTAATTTAAAATTTTGCATAAATTAATATATCTATAATACATATCAAAGACACCATATCATTATATTAACGCCAATAGCTCCCCCAAACTACAAATAACATGTGCGTTTAAAACAAAACGGAAATTATTTCGTCTACATTTCCTTAATTAGTTCAGCTATGTGTCGGTCAGACAATAGCCTTTACAGTGACTGTTAGAAATTTCACACATTAGTTTTTAAGTATTTCAAATAAAATATATATTTTTTTTTTGTTCATACGGTACCACCTTTAACAATTACTTAAAATTTTAACTTAAATACTATAGACATGTTGGGCTAAATCATTAATTAGTTGTCGCTGAAATGAGTTTAGAAAGGAATTGGCGGTTGAGGTATGTCCCTGGGAAATTCTGGCATCTGGCGTTTGGCCTGCAAAGAAAAAAAGAAGAGAAACATTGTCAATTGAATAAATTATACTAGTTTATAGAAGAATAACGTCAGGTCCCTTGAATAAAACAAAATATTTACGTTTATTTGGGTATATAACGATATCTGTTTCTTTTAAATATCAAATAACATATTGACAAAAAAATTGATTCTAAATGGTTTTTTTGTATTATTGTACATTATATGCAGGGTGAGCTTTGACATTTCTGGTAATATTTTGACACAAAAATATCCGATAAAGGCCTAAAGAATGTTACATTTTTTATCGTGGTATTTAATATAATACATCTACTTTTTTTTATTCCTCTTCCTCGACGATGGTCCTAAGCCAGGTAGTGTAAAACAGGTACTGAAGTATTTCAAGTTATGACGTAGGGTGTTAATTCACAAATCTCGTGACAAAGCTATGTTAAAGTAACGTGTCTCCTTCATATATTTGAGTTAGAATAAGGACCGCTCCTTGTCCACGAGGGACTAGTCACAGGACTAGTTTTGTGGTAGTTTTTTCCCCATAGGGTTAAGCCTGATGTGTAGGGTATGTTCAGCAACTTTGTAGAAAATAAAAACCCAATAACTTTGTGGAACATATAAAACCTTTAACTCCGCCAAATTGTGGTAAATTTTGGTTTCATTCTAACAAATAGCAGCGACACCCCTAACTAGTAAGACTATTATCTTCGGACAAGGCTTAGACACCCTTCAACATTTGTAAACAGTAAGAAAGTTACAGTCGGAATCCCAGACTTACATATATCCTCACTCTCAGTAATACATACAATACTCTAGTATATTGATATTATTACTCAATTTCTTAAGTGGGCATTTGTTTGGGAGGCTTCAGAAGGGGCGTGGCTAGACTACCAGTTTTTTCTCCAAAACTTTATCCTGATACAGCATTACTAAATACAGAATTTGGGTCTCTAAAGTGGACGGAACGGTACATTTGTATGAGAGGTACAAGAATGGGTGGTTAGACTTCCAATTGTTTCTCCAAAACTTTATTCTGATTGAGCATTACTAAATACAGAATTTGGTTACGAGCGCGTTGTGTGTATTAATATTATAACTCGATTTCTAAAGTGGGCGGAGTGGTACATTTGTATGGGAGGTACCAAATGGGGCGTGACTCGACTTCCACTGTTTTCTCTAAAACTTTATCCTGCTATAGCTTTATTGATATTATTATTCGATTTCTAAAGTGGGCGAGTGGTACATTTGTATGGGAGCTACCAAATAGGGCGTGGCTTTACTTTCATTGTTTTCTCCAAAACTTTATCCTGCTATAGTTTACTAAATATAGAATTTGGGCACCATGGCGTTTTGGTGTTTTAATAATGTGACTCGATTTCTAAAGTTGACGGTAGCAGACGGGTATCGGAGGTACCAAATGGGGCGTGCCTAGACTTCTACTTTTTTTCTCCAAAACTTTTTCCTGCTATAGCTTTACTAAATACAAAATTTGGTCACGATCGCGATATGCGAATTGACATTATTACTTGATTTAAAAAGTGGGCGGATTGTTACATTTGTATGGGAGGGACCAGAAGGGGCGTGGCTATGTACCGCATTTGCACTACCATAAATAGTGTTGGGGAAATATTAACTCGTGCATAGTTTAAAATCATTTGGTCGTGTCTTTCGAAGGTTAACGTGCATACCAGCCGGACAGCCAGATGGACATTGCTCAAACGACTTAAAAAGTCATGAATCGAATTTGTTTCAAAGGAACTCAGGTTCTAAAGTGCCTCCTTTTATGTATTGGGTCGTACCAAATTATATATACCCTGGCGATACAACTGGTTATTTACATTACAACTATATTCTGTAGACATCACTGTTTTCTGAGCAAACCTTTATGACTAAACATACCATTATATGTATATAATCGATCATTGTCTTTGAGTACTAATTATCACTATTCCTTTTAATAAAGACCGTGACATTAGACTGACATTGAATCGAACTTCATTTAACACCTTTCGTGTAACTATGCAAAAATTACTAACCTCATTGTATGAAGTATACCCAAAGTGTTAAGAATAAAGAGAGTTTTGTTCTAGAGTAAAAATACAAACCACGAGGAGTTTTACTACATAGTCTTTATATGAGATAAAGACAGTTTTCTACAATCAGAAGTGGGATACATAAGAAAAATCACTATTCAATAAATATATTTTTCTTATTCTCCGCCCTTACAAAAACTGCGAAGTCAATGGAGAATTCACAAGGAGTAGAAGTTATTGAGGACGTTGAAGCGAGTGGAACTGCATCAGATGTACAGACACCCAAAGCAGCAGCCACTAATTCTGCAACGTCGGCAGATGAAACAAATATATTGTCCATGTTGTTCCAACAAAACCAGATGCTTATAAACGCATTAAGAGCTGAACGAACATCGTACCACGTCATGCCAGACCTAAATAACACCATAAAGAAGTTCAACGGAAAGAGGTTACCGACTGAAGCAAAGGACTGGTTGGCTTCAGTCAACGGAATAGGTAATATGAACAAATGGCCTGATTCATTTCGATTGCAGTGTGCACGATCTAACCTAGAAGGTGCAGCGCTTAACTGGTACAGTGCTGCTGAATTCCAGAGCTGGTCAGACTTTGAGGAGGAATTTCGAGACACTTTCATCGGTCGTCAATCTACAGCCGAGTTGTGGGAGAAAATGGCAGGAAGGCAACAGCAGAATAATGAGGATATCACCGATTATTTCTTCGATAAGCTTCGTCTTACGCAACAACTAAGTTTGGACTTCGACGACGCCCGAAAATTCATAATCAAAGGTATAAAATCGATTGACCTAAGAAAATTTCTCTTACAGAAAGATCACGTCACATTTAATGACATAATATCCAATATCCATGACTACATTGATGCTGGTTGCGCTGAGGCAGATGTCGTATCTAAATCTCACTCACAGCGATTTACGCAGAAGGGTAAATCAGACTGTGAGCAGATCTGTACTAAGTGTGGACAGCACGGACATTTTGCGCGCTTTTGTAAAACAGAAGTGTCTACGTTAAAATGTTTTCGATGCGAAGGTATTGGCCATGTTAAAAAGTTCTGCACATCTCCTATAAAATGTCTAAATTGTCACAAAGAGGGACACGTGAAGAGTAAATGCCCAGCGAATGTCGTAAGTACGCAACAAGAACAAAACAACGGGGTTAACAAGACAACCAACAGTGCAACCATTGCTACAACAGACACTAATTTTTCTAACTGCGCCGTCAATAGCAAATATTTTCAAGAAGTTTTTGTTAATGGAATTCTCGTTAAAGCATATATTGACCCAGGAAGTGCCGTAAATATGATGCCACAGTCCACAGTAAACGACCTACAACTTGAAGTCACTATTCCAAAAACAAACATTTTCATTCGAGGATTTGGTAATGGGTCTGTAGTACCAACTGGTGTCTGTAATGCGGTGATAAAAGTTGACCAAGCAGTTGCTAACGTCGAAATATATGTGGTTGAGGACAGTATGTTAAATATTCCATTTTTAATCGGTCAACCGTTCACAGAGAAAGAGCATATAACAATGGTGCGTCGAGGTAAAACATTAAGATTTTTCGAGGAACAAATTGAGGAGGAACCAGACGATTGCCTTAAAAATATGGAAGTGCATTTACTACCAAAAACTAATGTAAAGTTGTGGGTAAAAGAAGCTACAGTTATTCCATCAAACTATGTTGGATTCATTTCCACAAATTGCAATATTTCTGAAGTCACTAATTTATTTATAGAAAATCGCCAAAATAAGTTTGGGGCTTTAATACCAAATTGTGTCATCTCTAATGAAGCTGGAGAGTTTGCAATACCCATTATGAATGTCACCCAAAACGAAATCAGATTTGAAAAGAACGAAACAATCACAAGCGGAGAAATATGTATTGAACATTTAAATGGAGATGGAGAAGACAACAATGACAACAAGAGCGAAACTGTCATAGTTACTGCAGCAAGCAGAGAGGAGTTTGACTTTAACCAAATACAAATTGGAGATGGAGTGAGCGACGAAGGAAGAGAAAAGTTGAAGAGAATTATTCTTGAGAACATTTCTTGCTTCTCTTATGAATTAAGTGATATGGGAACGTCAACAGATGTAGAGTTTAAAATAGAACTTGCAAATACCGAACCAGTCACCTTTCGTCCATATCGTTTAAGTTATTTTGAGAGAGAGTATGTGAGAAAAGAGATTGATTCGATGAAGACAGCTGGAATTATTTGTGATTCAAAATCAGATTACTCAAGCCCAATTTTGCTCGTTAACAAGAAGAACGGAGAAAAACGGATTTGCATAGACTATAGAGCTTTAAACAAAAAAACAAAGAAAATGCAATACCCATTGCCTTTAATAAACGATAATGTAGATCGTCTGCGGAACAAGAAGTGGTTTACAGCATTGGATATGAAAAGTGGATATCACCAAATACCTGTTAGTGAAGAATCGAGACACTTGACGGCATTCGTAACACCAGATGGCCACTTTGAATTTCTCCGGATGCCCTTTGGAGTTTGTAATGGTCCGGCAGTTTTTCAACAGTTAATCAACAAAGTTCTTGGTCCATTGCGTTTTACAATAGCTTTGGCGTATTTTGACGACATTCTTATTCCAGCTGATTCGGAGGATGAAGGTTTGGAAAATGTGAAAATAATTCTTGATGTGCTTCGTAAAGCAAATTTAAAATTAAACATGTCTAAATGTAAATTTCTTTTTCATAAAATTGAATATCTGGGCTTTGAGATAGAAAATGGAATACTTCGACCTTCAGAGAATAAAATCGAAACAGTGGCAAAATTTCCGACTCCGACTGACGTGCATAGAGTAAGGCAATTCATAGGACTTGCAAGTTATTTTCGTCAATTTGTCCAGAATTTTGGTGTAATTGCTAAGCCATTGACGAAACTAACACGTAAAAATGCTGAGTGGACTTGGTCGTCGCTAGAAGAAGAAGCATTCCAGATTATAAAAGAGAAATTAATATCGCGGCCAGTTTTAGCAATCTATTCTCCAACGGCGAGAACAGAAGTACATACCGATGCGTGTCAACTGGGACTAGGTGGTATTCTGCTACAACAACAGGGCGACCAAAAACTTCACCCCGTAGCCTATTTAAGTAAACAAACAACGCCAGAGGAGAGTAGGTATCATTCCACAGAATTGGAGACACTTGCGGTGGTGTGGGCACTGCAAAAACTTCGTGTGTACTTGGTTGGCATTAAATTTTTGGTGGTCACAGATTGCAACGCCGTACGAGGTGCGTTATCAAAAAAAGACATAATACCCCGGATTGGACGTTGGTGGCTGCAATTACAGGAATATCAGTTCGATATTGTGCATCGCTCAGGCAGTAACATGCAACATGTAGATTCTTTGAGCCGTAATCCCGTCGGTAACGCACAACAAATTGAGAACGTAGAAGATGTGGTTTGCCTTTATAACACTCTTAGTGAAAATGACTGGTTAACATTACTCCAGAGAACTGACCCAACAGTCAATGAGATCTTAAAGTCGTTAAATAAAACAACTTCATTAGACGACTTCGATAAAAACATTAAAAACAACTATATATTAAAAAATAACGTCATTTTTAGAAAAGTTGGTGAGACTGAAAAATTCTATGTCCCTCGTAAGGCAAGGTGGAAGATTGTCAACAATTATCATGACAACTTTGCTCATATTGGATTGGATAAAACCGTGGCCAAAATTAGAGAGTTCTACTGGTTCCCAAGGATGAAAAATTACGTCAAGAATTATATTGGAGCGTGCGCAGAGTGTCTTTATCATAAAGAACCAGGAGGTAAGAGGCCAGGTATGTTACACCCAATCGATAAAATCGGCTTGCCTTTCCATACAGTACATCTGGACCACTTAGGTCCATTTGTTAAGAGTTCCAGAGGAAATGCTTATATATTAGCAGCTATTGATGGGTTTACAAAATTTTGTATTCTGAAAGCAGTTCGTAATACTAAATCAAACACCACCGTGCGCGTTGTAGAGGATATGATTGCGTTATTTGGTACGCCCAATAGGTTCATCACGGATCTGGGAACATCATTCACTGGATCTCCATTTGAAAAGTTTTGTATTAATCATGACATCGTTCATATTAAAAATGCTACCGCCACCCCTAGAGCCAATGGTCAAATTGAAAGGCTGAATAGAAGCATAACACCAATGATAGCTACAATGAGCAAACAACCAGATAACAAAGATTGGGATAATTTTGTCGGTATTGCGCAGTACAGTTTAAATAATACTTTTCATCGAGTGATCAAAACAACACCTTTTAAACTGCTTTTTAGCTATTCCCCGAGAAATGTTTCTGGTGGAGCATTGGAAGATGCGATTCGTAACCAAGTAAATAATGACATCGACAAAGAGCGCGAACGAGCATATTCAGATATAATCGAACAACAGAATAAACAAAAAACCGTTTACGACAAGGCCCGATGCAAGGCAACATCATACATTCCAGGCGACTACGTTATGATCAAGAGGGTTACGATGCCAGGCGTTGGAGAATCGTCGAAATTACTTCCACATTACAAGGGGCCTTACATTATCACAGAAGTGTTGCCTAATGATCGATATAGAGTATCGGATGTCCCTGGCATGCAAAGAACTCAAAAATGCTACGATGGAGTTGTTGCTGTAGACCAGATCAAGCGTGTACTCATCCCAAATGATAGTCTCAGCGACAGATGCGACGACTCCGATGAATCTGGAAAATCAGATAGAGACTCTCCGCCTGCTCTTCGTAGAAGTAGCCGGTTGAAAGAGAAATCGCAGGCGAAGTCCTAAATCGAGGGCGATTTAAGGGTAAAAGGATGGCCGACTGTAGACATCACTGTTTTCTGAGCAAACCTTTATGACTAAACATACCATTATATGTATATAATCGATCATTGTCTTTGAGTACTAATTATCACTATTCCTTTTAATAAAGACCGTGACATTAGACTGACATTGAATCGAACTTCATTTAACACCTTTCGTGTAACTATGCAAAAATTACTAACCTCATTGTATGAAGTATACCCAAAGTGTTAAGAATAAAGAGAGTTTTGTTCTAGAGTAAAAATACAAACCACGAGGAGTTTTACTACATAGTCTTTATATGAGATAAAGACAGTTTTCTACAATTCTATTAAACTTTGTACCGCTAAAAAGGGGAGTTTGTATGAGAGATGGATGTTACTTTTAGCCTAGAAGCTTGAATGCTAAATTTCGGACCAATGTCTCCTAAACTATGGCTGTGATAATGGGAACATACAGACAGCCATTCCCAAAAAGGGATGTTTGTATAGAAAGTGGAAGTGGTTTTTGTCGGATCTCGCTCATCTTACAACTTAACCTCTGCTTGGAGGATGGAAGCTTGTGTACCAAATTTCAGCTCAAAAGCTCTTAAACTACAGCTGTAATCGCAGGGAGCGCGTAACGAATTTCGAACACAAAGAAAGCTGGACATCCCGAAACTGCAAACCCCAGAGATAGCCACGGACTACTTCAACCAGCTCTCCCAACAACTACGACACAACACCTTTACTTCTGACGTTTCCGATACACAGGCGCTCAGACGAATCCTGGTACAATGAAGAATGTAGCATAGCCTCGGAGGAACAGGATGCCGCTTACAGGGAGACACTACAGCCAATTATAACCCGAGCTGTTAGGGAACGGCACAAGGAGAAAGTAAAACAGACGAGACAGCTATTTAAGCGCAAAAAACGTCAGATGGAGGAACGGTAGAACGAGGATATAGAAAGATACAGGGATAGAGGTGAGCGATACAGGCATAAAGGTGAAATTTTACCAGAAAGTAAAAGCAAAAGGCTACGGTAATACGCTTCCCTCCCGTAAGGACAATGATGGAAATCTGGCCACAAATGCGCAGAGTGTGCTGCGTATATGGAGAAAACACTTTCAGCAACAGTCGGTTCCGGAAGAAAGCACACGTGAAGGTATCACGCCATTTGTCGATGACGGTTTAGTCAAGCCGAGGTAAGAAGAGCAATATCGCGGCAAAAAAATAATAAAGCAGCCGGTGCCGACGGACTTCCGGCAGAGTTCTTTAATTCCGGTGGCGAGGAGCTGATAACGAGCATGCACCAGCTCCTACCCACAGTTTGGCTTAAAGAGTGCATGCCCGACGATTGTAACCTAACCGTATTATGTCCTGTGCTGAAAAATGGTGATCCAAGTATATGCTCCAACAACCGCGGGATCAGCCTTTTACCCATCACATATAAGGTCCTATCGAGTATGATATGTGAAAGACTAAAACCAGTGTTATCCAACCTGATCACAGCTAAAGCCACACTGCTAAGGCTTTAGCTGTGACTCAGGTTACAGAAGGAATCAGCGACAATGGGTCTAACGGTGAACGAGGACAAAACGAAGTTATTAGTTTAAATGAACAAAGAATCCACTCGTTTGAGAAACTGCGTTAATTTCGAGGTGGTAGATAATTGCATCTACCTAGGCTCCAACATCAACAAAACAAATAAGGTCAGCCTCGAAATCCGGAGAAGAATCCATCTTGCTAATAAATACTGCTACGGACTAAGTAAGCGATTCAATGACAGAGCCCTCTCTCGACGAACAAATTTCCAGCTATACCAGAAACTGGTTCTACCCGTCTCGATGTCAGAATCCTGTGTTATGACACAAGCGAATGAATTGGTTCTGGCAGTATTCGAGAGAAAAATACTCCGTAAAATATATGCGTCGTTAACGGAGAGTATTGCCGTCTTATGAGTCATGAGCTGTACGAGCCGTATACTGACATTGACGTGGTCAGACGCATTAAAGTACAGCGGCTGCGTTGGCTATATCATGTTGTTCAAATGAATTTAAGCACTCCTGCTCAAACGGACGGAGATTAGCTTAAGTTAGAAGGAATTTTTAGTCACTATTTTTTGAGATTATTTAATTTTATTGTAATGTGTAAGACGCCTATTTGTTTGTAAAAATCATTGTTAAATTGTAATGATGTCCTTTAGATATACTCCGTTAGTTAAAATCCCATAAAATTTGTACTTACCCTGAATGCTGGAGGTTGTGGTGGTGATTGTGGTGGATCATTGAGGACATCTGTGTCAACGACTGACTGAGATTGGATGCTGCGACGGTTCTAAAAATTATATATTAAAATTAATTTTTTCTTAATTCGTTTACTCTTTATTAGTTACAATCGAGTAACATTTTCTCTTACCCTGAATGCCGGTGGTGGTGGTGGTTGATCCTGGGGAACATCTGATTTATCGGCTGTTAGGGAAAGGATACTACGACGTTCCTAAACAAAAAAAAAAAATGGCGAAATATATGTCACATACTTATTATCCTTCCGATGTTCGTCTAACAATGATATCTCATAAAAAAATTGGCTCTTACCCTAAATGCAGGAGGTGATGGTGGTTCCTGGGGAACATCGAATTCAATAGCAGCTAAGGATTTGATGCTACGACGATTCTAAGAAAAGATCAAAAATTTCTTAATTTCTTAAGTTTTTCATTGTTTCGCATCTCATTGAAACATAGGACTTGTCACGTATGTGACTATGGAATTATCCATATTCTACATTTGTTAAAATCTAGTAAATGTGGTTCCTACTCTCCGCTAGTGGAAATTTCATAAAATTAGCACTTACCCTAGATGCCGGGGCTGGTGACGGTTGCGGCACATCGTCCGACTGAGCTTCGACGCTACGACGATTCTGTAGAGATTCGAGTTTTAAGTTTTGTTGTATTTTTATAGTATGAGCTGGAAATTGGGTAACATTCTATCTTACCCTGAATGCCGGGGATGGTGATGGTTGCGGCACATCGTTAGACTGAGGTTGGACGCTACGACGATTCTGCAGAGATTAAAAGTATTAAATGTTATTTTAGTATTAACAGTAAATAAGGTAACAATCTTTCTTACCCTGAATGCCGGGGGTGGTGGTGGTTGCGGCATATTCTGTGGATGAGCTTCGACGCTACGACGATTCTGTTGAGATTTAAAGTTGTAAATTTTGTTATATTTTTATGGTAATAGCTAGAAATTGGGTGAGATTCTCTCTTACCCTGAATGCCGGGGGTGGTGGTGGATCCTTAGGGACGTCTGATTCATCAGCCGAGTAGGTAAAGACACTGCGGCGTTCCTATGGTATTTACAATAAACGGTTCTGATCACTTAGTTCGAAACAAGAAGTCCTTCTGAATGACAAATGATCATTAATATCAACAATACAAAACTCTTAGTTAATCACTTAGTTAATTTGACGCATTATTCATTTGATATTCACTTCACAAATTGTAACTAATTATACAATCATCGAAAGTCACAACAAATATTTATTTAATTAATTAAAATCTCAAAAAAGTGTTCTCTTACTCTAAGCGCAGCGGGTGGTGGTGGTGGATCCTTGGGAACATCTGACTGATCTGCTGATTGCGATTGGATGCTACGACGTTTCTGCAAATGTTCAATATTTATAACATTATTTCATAATATCCTTCCGATGGTTCTCATTTGTGAAACGGCAATCAATATCGCTCTTACCCTGATTCCTGGCGGTGCTGGTGGTGCGGGTGGTGCGGGAGGTGCTGGTGGTTCCTTGGGAATATCAGATTCATCGACTGTTAGCGGCTGAATGATGCTACGACGATTCTAATATAAATTAATAAATACACATACGTGAAATTAATGTAATCCGTAATAGATTTTCCAATAGTCCTATGATCTTACTCTAAATGCTTGTGGTGCTTCCTGGGGAACATCTGATTCATCGGCCGAATGGATACTACGACGTTCCTGGAACAATTAAGAAATGGTTGTAAAATTTAAAAAGTATATTTGATATTCTTCACAGATTCGGATATTTTAGTATACAAAATCACATAACAATTTTCTCTTACTCTAAAAGCTGGGGGAGGTGGGGGACCTGGTGGTGATTCCTGTGGGACTTCGAAGTCATCAGCTGAATTGATGCTAAGACGATTCTAGAAACATTAAGAAATTTTAATATAAATTAATGATGTGTTCCGATCTAAAGTATGGAAAATATCGTTAAATACAGCAAAAATTTAAAAAAAATGAAACTGAAATCAATTCTCTATATCGTGGGTATACAGGAAAAACTGACCAAGTTCACTTCTTTGTGAAATGGACTTAATAATGCAAAAGTGCTCTTAAAGTCATAGTATATGCCCTCTAAAAAAATCTCATTAATATTTTAAGTAGTTTTGTAGTTATTGTAAAAAACACAAGCGGCCATAAACGGTAAATCATCAATGCTTAGAAACACAAACAGTGGACGTTTTTAGTTTTTCCTGTATACCGACGATATGCTGGTAACAGGGCAACGCTACAACCAATTGTAACCTGGGCTGTTAGAAAACGACGCAAGCGGACAGTAAAAAGGCGAGGCAGTTGAGTAGCTGCCTAGAAAATCTTTAGATCAAGGAACGGGTGAACAAGGATATAGAGTGGTACGGGGATAGAGGTGAAGTTCGAAATTTTTACCAGAAAATAAAGCCAAAGGTAACTGTACTGGGTTCTCCTCCTGTAAGGACAAGAATGCACATTTGGTAACAGATACGTAGTGTGTGCTGCATATATGGAGAGAACACATCCTGCAATTGCTGGTTTTAGAAGGCTGCGCATGTGAAGGTATCACAAAAACCGAGGTAAGAAGCCGCAATATCGCAGCTGAAAGATAATAAAGCAGCCGGTGACGACAAACATCTGACAGAGCTCTACAAGTCTGGTGGTGATGACCTGATAACGAGAATGCACCAGCTCCTACGCACGGTTTGGATTAACGAGTGCATGCCTGATGGTTGGAATCTAAGCGTATTATGTCCTGTGCTTAAAAAAGGTGATCCAAGTGTGTGCTTCAACTACTGCGGGATCAGCCTTTTACCGATTGCACATTAGGTCCATGTGCCAGACTAAAGCCTGTGTTATTCCATCTGATCGGGCCTTATCAGTGTGACTTAAGACCTGGAAAATCAACAACTGAGCAGATATTCACACTACGGCAAATCTTGGAAAAGACCCAAAAGAAACAGACCACATGTACCATCTTCTCGTCGACTATAAGGCAGCCTGATACGGCATAAATTACTTGAAGCCATGTCTGAGTTTGGTATTCTAGCGAAGCTGATACGCCTTTAGTCATATAAATATGTTGTGCACTGTAGTTTAAGTCTAAATATATATATATATATATCGTCGGCTAGCCTGCAAGTAGTGTCATGTGTAATTTTGGCTTTTTTTTTTATTGTACCATTGTGAAGCTCTACTGATCATACATAAGCCTACCAAGACGTTTTGCGATATCTTAATGGGTTTAGAAGATAGCAAAAAGTGATATGTGTAACCCATATACGAAATATTCCTGCAATAGGTGTTATGTGTTTTTTTATATGGTAATTATTATTTTTTTCTATAGTAATTTTTTAAGGAGTTACAAAAAGGTTATGCTTATATCGGATGGATGTACATACTAAAATAAAAATAAGGTACTATGTAGCGCTTTATCAAACATTTCTGTAGCTAGTGGACAAGAGTTGGAGCAAATTATATTAGAAAGAGGCCATACAATGATGGAAGTCGACAGGGTTCATTCAACGTTAGAAAATTTGTTTACAGCTCCAATATATTCGCCACTAGATTATGTTAGTCGCATGAGACAGGCAAGACCAACACATCCATACACAGTAAAATACTAAGAGTATACTTTTTTAAGGATTACGAACACGTTCCTGGCAACTTTACCTCAAACAGACCTGGTGAACGTACAGGTGATGCAAAAGTAAACAACATCCGTGGATTGCTTATGAAAGACAATTAAGTTTATTTCAAGCTGCGCCACACCGATAATTGGGAATTGATGAGCCAAAAAAAGCGAACAAGGGTTCTTAAAATAAATGAACCAAGAAACTTATATGAATCTCCATTAAAAATTGATGAATCCAAATACAAGATCCTCCAGTCATTAAAGCAATATATGCACAAAGATTACCATTCCTTTTATGATAATCTTCAACATTAAAAATGTATTTGTTAAAGCTTTCTTTGTTTAATTATCTAAGTTTCTAAAATTTTTTTTTTAATAAAATGTTAATGATTTTCATCATACGTATTGTACCACCAATTTTGCTAGCGATTTTGCAAAAATACTTAAATATAATAAAATAAAAAATCTAAACAAAAAGTGTTATGTGTACGCATTCATATGAATATATTTTGAAAAAAGTTCCTACAAAAAGTGTTATGTGTAGTTTTTCTTAAAAAACCTATAGCACTCCGTAACAGAGATCAATATCGGATATCTTTTAATGCAGTACTCTGGTATTTGTGGTAGATATTCAGTTAAGCCTATGGTTAACAAAAAATATCTTTAATGGACAAAATAAATCAGTTTTTTGCCTCTCCTGAAAACCTGTTCAAAAACACATAACACTACTTGCAGGCTAGCCGACGATATATAAATATATATTGAATTTATGTTCGAATACCGCTTTATGTTTATATATATATATGTATATAAGTAATGTTCAAATACCGCATTATGACTGACGCATTATGTATATATGTAATATTATGAGTTATAACTCTATTCCACTCTCTCTCTCTCTCTTTTACTCATCACTTACATTTAATTTATGTATAATAAAATTTAGTTAAGTTATGTATATATTTTATAGAATATTGAATTTTAGGGAGCTCTGTTTTCGTTTGTTGAAAGATCAACATCATACTTAGCATTATAAGTGATTTAATAAAATAAACTAAAATTTTGTATAAAAAAACAAATGATTGTTTTATTTAATTATGAAATAACAAAATTCTTTGCGGAATAAGGCTGACTGACACGAAGTCTTCAGTGGAGATTAGCAAGGACCTTACGGAGCCATTCTATTCCAGACGAGGCCTAAAACAAGGCGACAGTCTATCGTGTAACCTCGCGTACGCATATGACGTAGACGGGATGTGACCGCAACCTCTCAGAGATATAGAAGGAATCAGCAAAAATGGGTCCCAAGGTGTACGAAGGGAAAGATAAATTATTAGGGTTAACAGACAATGAATCTACTAATTTGGGACGCTGCTTAGACATTGACAAGTATCATTTTGAAGTGGTAAATAATTTTCCCAAACTAGGCTCCGCCATCAATAAAATTATATGTTATTGACCTGATCAACATAGTTATGAGATGATAATGAGGTATGAGCTGCAGTCGACATGATTGGCATGATATTCAACAAATACCACATTCTAATTGTGTACACAGATGACGTAGACGGGATGTGACTGCAGCCTTCTCAAGTATACACCACAAAAACCAACAAAAATGGGTCTTACTGTGAACGAGAACAAAACGAAGTTACTAGATTCAACAAAAAAACAATATACTCGTTTGGGACGTTAATAAAAAGTTGGCAACTATAATCTCTACTTGCGTACGCTGATGATGTAGCCTTATCAGGTATACAGAAGGTACGTATAATTATGGTAGATGCTACTACGGGCTAAGCAATTGATTTAATGACACAGCCATCTCTCGACTAACGAAAATCCATCTATACCATCTACTGGTTCTACCTTTAAAAAAACACTTTTTATTAACATATCCATGTAAAAAATCAAGTTGGACTAATTTTATCGAGCAAGTCCTTTTTCGTAAATTTTTCCCAATAACTCCAAATTTCTGGCCATATATAAACTGTCTCATCAGTGATAAGTAGAAAACTGAACATTGCTGATGATTTTGAATGACGACACTGACCCTAGTACATTACACTACATATATAGCGAGTTTGTATAAGGTACTCGCAACATACGTATATGCAGCGTATGAGTAATATTAATTTTATGAGGGTTTCATATTATTTATACGCACACCGTTCCAATATCGTGAATTTATGGTTTTATAACATAGTTCAACAGCCATTCTAGGCGGTGTAGGTACTAAGTCTGTATAGGAAAACCCCAAAAAGGGATTGGAGTTCTCTACAATACTGCTGAGGGATGAAATTATAAATCACCTACGGTTCTTGAGTTGTAGCTAAAAAAATAAACGAACAAACAAGATAAGAAAAATATATAAAAGGTCATAAAAAAGTGTATCCTCTTATAGCTTAATAAAATACATTGTTCGGGCACGAATGTTTCGGATGTATTTATATTACTTCTTGCTTTGTAAATTAGGCGGAACGGTATATTTGTATGGGGGGTACCAGAAGAGGTGTGGCCAATTTCCAATTTTGTATCCAAAACTTTATCCTGTTATAGCTTTACTAAATAAAGAATTTGGTTACTATCGCGTTGGGTGTAATGATATTATTACATGATTTCTAAAGTGGGCGTAATGGTACATTTGTAAGGGAAATGCAATATAGTAAATAGTTTTGGAAAAATATTAAGCCAAGCAAAGTTTCAAAATAATTAGTTATGTCTTTGGAAAGATATCGTGCGTACCAGACAGAGGGACATGAATCTAACGACTTAAAAAGTCATGAATTATTTTTTTTTCCAGAAATCTAGTGTCCTTCTATGTGTTACACTTTTGGGCCGTATCAAATAATATAAATCGTATTGCCCGTAGGGTGAGTGTATTAAAATGGTCAATGTAGGATTCCAAATCGATTCATTGTCCCCGCGATTACAGCCGTATTCTATGTGATGTGCTTTTGGGTCGTATCAAATGATATATAACCTCCTCCCGGTAGGGTGAGGGTATAAAAATGGTCAGTGTAGGATTCTGATTCGATTTAAAGATGTCCGCGTTCCCCCCGCTTACTGCGCTTACTGAGGTTAAGTATTAAGACGATCATGATCGATCTACTGCTTCCACGTACAAACTTCCCTTTTTGGGGGTATCCGGCTGTTTGTCCCCGAAATTACAGCCGTATTTTGAGAGCTATCAAGTGCTGAAATTAAATTTGTAAGCCTCCATTCTCTAAGCGGAGAGCAAATTCTAAGACGATATAGATTGGTCGAAAACTGCTTCCACCTTCTATACAAACTGCTCCTTTTTGAGGATGACCGTCTGTATGATCCTGCGTTTACAGCCGTAGTTTAAGAAATATCGAGCTTAAATTTGGTGTGGAAGGATATTTTCTCTAAGGGGAGGTTAAGTTCTAAAACAGACGAAATCTACTCCCACCTCTCATACTAACTCCTCCTTTTTGGGGGTATCCGCCTGTCGGTCCACACGCGCACTACCATATTTTAAAAGCTATCAAGCTGAAATTGGATATGCAAGCTTCTATAGCAGATGTAAAATTTTTAGATGAGCAAGTTTGGACATATTTTACTCTCATCTCTGATACGAACTCAACCCTATTGGAGCGTCTGTCTGTCTGTTCCCGCGATCGCAGCCGTATTGAAAATGCCATCGAGCTGAAATTTGGTGCCGTTGTTTGTGAATCTTGTGAATCTTCATTCTAGTCCTCTCGCCAAAAAAAAAAATAAATTTCTGTTCAAAGGACATAATAGCCCCATACATGATGTCAAACTACAATATCCAACCTCGTGTAATAATACCCCAATATTGTTAAAATCGATAATTCCTCGTTATTATCCACCACCCTTCGCACTGCCAGCAATACACAAACAAAACTCACCAGTAAATCGTGTGTCCTTGGTTTAGCCTCAGCCACTGCAATATTATTGAAAATATTGATGGCTCCAATCAGCGAGCAATAAATAAGCCAGTTCGTCAACAATTTCATGATTTCAATGATTTTCGAATTACGAGAATTCGATATATTTTTGTTAAAAGCTCACAAATCAATTAATATCGTTTTCACTCGACAATAAACTACAAACTCAGTGACTAAACCACTTGCCCCAGCCGTACTATGATGACATACAGCTAAACAAATCAACACGACGATATATGAATGCCGTCAATTGGTCTAAACAATGACAATTTATAGCATTTTCCAAAATGAAACTAAAAATCCATTGTTATGACAAATAATGCATTTTCAACTCCCCTCTACTACCTCCTGTGCGGGGAAAGGCTTAAACAGTTTTCCGACATGGCATCATGTAGTTTGTTTCATCACCATGCGATTGTTTTATTATTTGCATGCAATTTATATGTCCTTCTATTACTGTGTGTGTATGTGTGGGTGTGTGTGTGTGTGAATAATCGACATTGTATAATTTCATTTTATTATATACGTTAAACACTTTGCATTAATAAGTAATATCCGTAAAATTGTAATTTATATTGGTAATTTATAGTGTCAGTCCGCTCTCCGCCGCCCCCTTACGTCCTTAATTAAATTTAGTTAGTTAAACAATAATAATATTGCTTAATTGTTTATTGCTACCATGTATCGGGGTTTTTTGTGATGTGATTTTTTTTTTGTTTCGTTGGTAATAGTGGTTTGTTTTGTTTCAAATCATTTCGGTGAAAAGTTAATTGTTTAACATGCAATCATTGCCTATAGGTGTGACATAGTAGGGATGATTGTATATAAAACTGGGGTAAGAAAATTATTCACTAGGCTGCACAAACTAACCTACTTAAAAATTGTATTTTTTTGTAATATAAATTCTTAATGTTAACGTTACTTTGTGTAAAATTTTTTGGGCTCGAATGTCATAAGCATTTCCATCACTCCCATCACACGTAACCCTTTGCCAAAACTAAAACGTTTGCATACCTTCTATTTGTGAGCTTTTTGATGTTATCATTTGCTGTTTTCTCTAACCAGTCCCCCGTGTTGTTATTAAGTAATATTCAATTATATTAATACACGTATACTCTATGATTGATTGCAGTATCGGCCTTTGTTTTTATTTGCTGCCCGTTGCACTTTAAACACACGTCGCCATAGCCAATAGTCGATTTTAATTAGTTTGTCATTGATCATTTTAGGTGATAAATATTCTATTAGTTATAATTGGCCCTGGTGTTCTCCCGGGATGTACAAAACAAAAAAAAACGATTTAGATGATGATAATTGGTGCTATTGTTCGTCTACTATTGTTGCGCTATTCAGATTATGGCTATTGCAAAGGATTTTAATTGAATTTTAAATTCATTGTAAGCTAATTAATATTTTTGTGGCAAATCATATGTAATCGTTATTGTTTCTATTTAATGTAATACTTTGTTGTGTATTTTTTGTTGTCTATTTATTTTTGTGATTTCTGTTGTATTTTTATATCTCTTTTTGTTTATAATGAATGGTTAGCGATTTTGTGTTGAATTAGATGTTTTTGGGAAAATATTTATTAATAAACAATAAGTATTTGTTTTTTCTTTTAAACGAAATTTTTTCGTGTGGTTGTAGCTATATTTTTAAATGTCTGTTTAAATATTTTAAAAATTGTGAATATGATTTTGTCGTTCAGTTAAGGATAATTTCGGTTATTGATGATAGAGTTTGTTTTATAAGTGTTGTGTGAAATGAGTTATATCACAGCGGACAGGATGGATAGTTATTTCATTAGTTGCCATACTATCTCATTCTCACCCTTTGCTGTGACATCTCCATGAATCATCACAATTTTTTCAAGAAATAATCGAGAAGCTTAAACTCACCGGTGCGAAAATGGCATCAACGAAGACCACACGTCAGCATAATTCTTCTGTTCAGATTTGAACATAGCTTTAAATGATATTTTAGTTTTATAACAACAATGTTTATATTACAAGTTTTTTATCTACAGTCTATTTTCTCTTAGTTATATGAAGTATATATGCCTATAGTATTATCGCCCCTTGCAGAATGTTCAAATTTGAACATGTGTTTTATATTTTTGTAATGTGTGGTGTTCCCTTATTGACAAAAATAAATGAATCGTCGTCTGTATGTAGCAGGAGATAAGGGAAACCATACACTTAGGGTCGGTTCTAGACGCAAAGATGCGATATCGACGATGTGAGCGAGCGCTACTTGACTTATAGAGGGCCATTCTTCAGAAAAAATTAATACTGGAAAATTTTTTTGAAGATAGGTTTGTGTCATTTTGGCCTTATGAGACGACGCAAAAACTTGCTTGAAAGTACACGTCTGGTTTTGTAATAGGGAATGGTTAGGTGGCTTTACAACAAGTTCCAAAATTGTTTCTTTACAAACTTTGCCCGATGTTTTGACCCCTTGTTCAAAAAATTCAAATAAATGACCCCATCTTAGGAGTGCCCCACCACACCACAACTTAACTACTTATTAAGATGACCGTAAGTACACCCTATCATTTTCCTTGTTATATTTGTATTCAGTGCAAGTTATCAGCGAGCTTCAGCGAAAAACGATTGTATATTCCTGTTCTATGTTTTTAAAGCTGCAGTCAACCTAAGGAACCAAGTCCCAAGACTTTTTAAAAATATTACTCATTGATTTTATTGGTTTTCAATTTGGTCTTTGATATATTCAATCTCCCAAAACAGTTTTATGTACCAAACGCATACAAAGAGGCGAGGAAATCTCTACGAAAAGCCATATTTTCCAGCAAGTGGACAATCTTCGAGGAACTTCGCAAGGAAATCAATAATCACCCTTATTGCCTTGGCTATAAAATCGTCAGAGAGAAGCTGAGTGCAAATAAAACCGTGGGACAAATGGATGAGGAGACAATTGAAAGAATTGTGATATACCTGACATCCGACCCATGAAATTACGCAGGAAACTTTCGATACTACCAATGCTATTGAGTTCATTCCATTTACGGACAATTAACTTAGTGCAGCTGCGCGCGGTTAAGTATGCTGGCTATTGCGGGTAAACTGTTTGAAATATTGATAAAGCCACGGCTTACAAAAGGATGCTGAAGGTGGTCTATCTAGTAAACAATACGGCTTCAGACCGGACAGATCAACAATTTAAGCTCTTAAGGAAGTGACGGAGGTAGTAGATGCCATTCAACGTATGAACCTAATGGACAGGGCAATTTTGAACAACCTGAATCCTGAGATGGCAATGCTTATGGTCGCATTTTAAAACACACACTACTGGTAGGAGGGTATATATCATTTGATGCGACCCAAAGTGTAACACATAGAAGGAGACACTTAGTACCCTAGGTTTCTTTGAAGAAAATTCGATTCATGTCTTTTTAAGACGTTTGAGCCATGTCCGTTTGTCTGGCTGTTCGGCTGGTACGGACGATAACTTTTGAAAGACGCAACCAAACGATTTGAAACTTTGCACGAATTAATATTCCCCGAAACTACTTACGGTAAATGGGCTACATGGCCACTCCCGTACTGGTACCTCCCAAATATAGCATTCCGCCCACTTAATAATAATTTCAATACAAGAATAATTTCATATCTAGTAAATATATATTAGGAAAAAGTTTTGGAGAGAAAATCTGGAAGTCTAGCCACGCCACATCTGGTACCTCCCATACCCATCTGGTATTTCCCACCTTAGAATCGATTAATATTATTAATATACTCAACGCAATCCTATCCAAATTCCGTATTAAATAAAGCTATAGCAGGATAAAGTTTTGAAGAACAAATCTGGAAGTCTAGCAAATCCGCTTTTGGCACCTCCCATACAAATTTATCATTCCACACACTTTAGATATCGAGTAATAATATAAATATACCAGCAAATTTTATGTTTTACGAAGGGTGAGGGTATATGAAAGTCAGGTTCCCCGACTGAAACTTTTTTACTGGTTAGTTTGGGTATGCCAATGATATTGCAGCCGTTATCACGGCTAGTAGCACGGACCATCACAACGTAATCTAAGTTATGATGAGAACCAAATCTTGGATTGATGCTCAAGGCTTACAGTTGTCAATGCAAAAAATTTAAATAATCTGCTAACGATGTGAGTTGGATGTGAACACTGGGGATATCACAATCACGACTTAAGGATCTGTGGAATATCTAGTTTTAAGACTGGATTAGATATTTAAATTCACAACCCAAAAACAATATGCATTAAACTTGTCCGAAAATAGCAAAGCGAGTTACTGATGGAAGCAGTAAATAGCTTCATGGTCTGTGGATGCGAAATATGAACTGAAATCCTGAAGGTTATAAAGAGGGCACAGTCTCTTTTCTCTGTGCAAAGGACAACTGATTTATGAATTAATTTACGCATTTACGGCTACCTCTGTACTTACAACATCAGCCACCATTCCAATCGATCTGTTAGAGAGCGAACGACGCGCAACATACCTAATAAAGGTAGCCGACAACCCTAAGAGACCAATGAGAACGGTGGAATAACGATAGTCAAGGTGGTCGGTAGTATAGAAAACGTTAACATACAAGGACATTTGGAAACCTGTTTGACGTAGGTTGAGTCGGTTTAGAGTGGCAGTCTGTCCATTGTGATGCCACGGAATATTGCAAAGAAACCTTAATTCCCCCTCAAAGAGTACCTGATTTCATCAATATCGGCCAGATCACATTGATCGCTAACGAAATTCATCCCTGTCTACCAGGACAGGACAAGTGCTGAGATGGTGTTCTAGTTACTGCTCCTCGTCTGCATCCTCACAGATTTTGCAGAAAAGACTAGTTGCAACTTTCAGTCTTATTGCGTGCTCTTCAATCAGACAATGTCCCGTCGTATGGAATATGAGTAATAAAATATGGCGTCTTGATAGTGACAGCATTGTGTGAGAATGTTCAGGAAGACATCATACAGAGATTATATACAGCTTGACTGAGAGAATATTTTAATCCCACTGTGGATAGAACAGACTAAACCATTGTGGTACTTGTGGTACTTTAATGGCCAACATTTTAGATTGGTACGCACTACGGTGTTCAAGTAGTCTTCGTTCTATACGTTGCCTTTAATATTTGGAGTAGCCCCAATCAGTATATGACTCTTTCATTTTGGAGCCATCTATCTGGTATAAGTGTATGGTACTTCTTGTCGAACAGTAGTTCAGCCAAGAAGTCGAGCGCCATGTTAAGTATTATACTGTGGCCATAACCATTGTTCGAACATTGCGACAGCTTTTAATTATTTTGTAGTTGTAGCAGTATAGCTGGGGTAGCAAATGCAAGATTACATGAAGTGCTTCAAATAGGCTGGTGGGAACGCCGGACGATGTCATCATATAGAATTATCAGTCTTACTACTGCAGTATACAACCAGTGATGCGAGGTCTTAAGCCTTATTGCTTCCCTATGGCCCTATTACCCACATGAAGTGCCACTATTGCCTTTTTCGTCCTGTTTAAAAACTCCGAGTTTAAAACTCAGCTTCACTGCGAGGCTTTAAGCCTCATTGCTTCCCGCATTTCCCTCTTAATATTTTTAATATTTTGAATATTTTGAATATTTTGAATATTTTGAATATTTTGAATATTTAGAATATTTTTAATATTTTTAATATTTTTTATATTTTTATATTTTTAATATTTTTAATATTTTTAATATTTTTAATATTTTTAATATTTTTAATATTTTTAATATTTTTAATATTTTTAATATTTTTAATATTTTTAATATTTTTAATATTTTTAATATTTTTAATATTTTTAATATTTTTAATATTTTTAATATTTTTAATATTTTTAATATTTTTAATATTTTTAATATTTTTAATATTTTTAATATTTTTATTATATTTAATATTTTTATTTTTTTTAATATTTTCAATATTTTTAATATTTTTAATGTATTCAACATTTTTCATATATTAAAATTTTTAATATTTTCATCATTTTAATATTTTAAATATTGTTGAACATTTTCAATTCCAGTTATAGGTGGTATGAGTGATATCTGAACTTTTAATTGCTCATACGTATAGAATGAAGGATACCTACCATGATAAGATGACATCTTAGATTTTGTCATACATAATTCTTGAATTAAGGATTTGCATGCTTATTTTGTAGTTGCTCGTTAGCAGTGTTAAGCATTGCTAAACACAATTTCCTTGCAACCGACATATAAACGCCTCAGTAAAAACGACCGCCACTATAATACAAATGCAACTTAAAATCTTTTCCTATAGTTCAGTCAGCCAATAAGCGTAAAGTGTAACTATACAAAACTAACAGATAATTTCCATTGTATTTGTGTATGTAAGCACTTTTAACCTAAATTTTCCGCAGCATCTTCTAACGTTTGGCGCTGCCACATCCCCGAAATCATCTTGCTCCATTGCAATGTATGTAAATGATTTCAATGGTTTAGATGATTGTAAATATGTAACAACAATTCTAAATGAAGAAAAGAATAAGCTAAGCTAACTTACCATATCCTTAACCACTCCTTCTAGTTCATTTTTAGCTCGGTGTTGTTAACAAAAGAACCAAGGACCTAAGCCAACTTAATATTTTGCGAGTTTTGAGTATGTACATATTGCACTATTACAACGCTCGCAAAAAATAAAATAAAAACGAAGTAAGTAAAATTTTCAAAATTGTAAAACGCTCTCGCACACGTTCACATATACATACAGAAGTTTCGCTTTCTTGGCATTTGTTTGCCTTCTGGTAGTTTCCGCCACACTCTCTCAAACACTGGAGGCGAGGTCCTTCCCAGGAAGCAGCAATAAGCAGCCATTGACTGTGTGCAGGAAAAAAGAAAAAGATGGGAAAAGAAAAATATTTAAAATTGCAATGAATTCTTATACCAAAACAGTGCAAGAGCAGCAGCAGCAGCAGATTCCATATTCACAAGAGCTAAAGTACATTATGTCGGGGTTACTTAGTACAGGTGAATATGGGAGAATGCGATAAATCGTTTTAATGAAAAGATCAAAGGTCTTTCAAAGAAAAAGATAAACAAATAATCCAGCATACACAAGATTAATGTGAAAAGCACTTGTAGAACTTAAAATAAAGTTCACATATTTGTAAACTTTTCAACATCGTTATGAGAACTGCTGACAATTTATGTCAGCAATTTAAATTAAAAAAACATTCCTACCTCCTCCATAGTAAACTGCTATTTTAGCCCATTTTTGTAAAATCAATTTTTTTCGCCTTTTATTGCTACCTGTTCTCTATGGTTTTTTTCCATACTAGCCAACATTATGTTTTTTTTTCGTTCCCTTCCCTTTTTTTTATACTTTTTGGTATGTCTGAATGTTTAGTGCACGAAAACAAACTCTGTGGCAATTTAAATAATATTGTATTACTATTTTATGCAAACAACACCACTTAAGCAAACGACAATTCCAACAATGAAAGAAAACGCTAACGCTCTACCACCAACAACATCAGTTCCATGCTACTTATGTGAGAGTGTTTGCTCACATTTGAATGGCCCAACTCCATACATTCCATAGTACTATGGCAGAAATGTCGTAGCTTGGATACCATCATACACGCTTAAGAGTTGGACGTGTAGACTTCTCGTGCCACCAGACGTTGATATGACATTTGTGACACACACACACACACACAGAGACAGGAAAAAAACAGCAACTCGGCAAATGCTAAGAAATGTTGTATATTACAATTTTAAGCAAATAAACGTTTGAGAAAAGTATAAACGAATATGTAAGTTTATTCTATAGTACGCATAATAATAATGCTCGTTTTCAAAAGTAAATGTTGTAGAAGTATTTTTGGTATTTCCGTTTTGTTTCCAACAGTTTTACATACGAGTCGTAACTATGAGTGGCTAAGGAGTAGGGATATGATATATCATGGGGGCCTTTTTGAGAATATTTACTTCAAACTGAGTAGAAATTATGGACATTGAAAGAAGACAACAAACATCCTTTAACCAAACAATTTGTGTCTCTCTCACTGTTCTTGCCTACCTTGAAGTGTTTTTCTTTAAGTTTGGTTAAAGCTCTTGTTCTGTATTGTTGATCTATTTAGAGGAATATAAATTTGTTTTCATCGTTCGGCTTAAGATCTTTTCTATTATTGTTCATAGAGTTTATTTAACAAGAGTTGTGTGAAATGTATTATGTGACACATGGCAGGGCGGATAGCTATTTCGACAGTTGTCAGACTATCTCATCAGCACACTTTGCTGTAACTTCTCCACTATCATCAAAAACCTTAACTGTAAAAAGCTCGATCAACGAATTGAGAAGCCGAAACACACCTGTGCGCAGATAGCATCAACGAAGACCACACATCAGCATAATCTACACAAGCTCTCTTTAAGATAAAACCTTTAAAAATTAGGTGTATAATCCGAAACAAGAAAACAATTTGGTGACGTTATAACTCGTTGCAATGTCAACGACGTCTTCTTTGCCCCAAAAAAATAATAATTGGAGTTTTTATTTGCAAAATTTTAGTCCAAGTTCACAATTTCGTAAATAATTGCTAGAGATCTGCAAAATATAAACCAAAATTACAAGTAAATGTGATTTTTGGTACAATAAATTTATTTTTTGTTACCATAAATTGTACTATTCATTTTTTTTTGAAAAGATACATTTTAGTACAATACATTGTGCATTTTGGGACAAAAAAACTTACTTTTTTGTATAATAAATTTACTTTTTGGTACCATCAATTGTACTTTTTATTAAAAAAGATACATTTAATTAACTTTTTGGTACAATAGATTGCAGATTTGGTACAACAGATTGTACTATTTAGTAAAATCGATTGTATTATTTGGTACAATAAAAGTACTTTCTGGTACTGCAAATTAATGTCCCTTTTGGTCATAGAAAGTACTTTTTGTATCTTTTTGGTACAATAAATAAACTCTCTGGCACAATTAATTTACTTTTTGGTATAATAAATTTTTCTTTTTGGTGCTATAAATAAATGTACTTTTTGGTCATAAAATGTAGTTTTTATACAATAAATTTTTGTTGTTAGTACTGTACTTCTTGGTACAATAAAATTACCTCTGGTACAATAAAATTCTTTTTGTTAAAATAAATGTACTTTTTGGTTAAAAATGTACTTTTGCTATTACAAATTTCACTTGTTGGTACAATAAATGTACTTTGTGGTGAAATAAAATAAATTTTTGGTACATAAAACTACCATAAAACAAATAGTACAAAAAATCGTACTATATGGTACTGTAAACAAAATTGTTTGTACAAGAACTGTGCACTTTGGTACAATGAATTTATTTTTGGGACAATAAATTCACTTTTTGGGACAATTTTTTAACGAATTTTATACAAAAAAAAAGTACTTTTTGGTACAGAAAGTTGTACTTTGTTGTACAATAATCGTACAATTTTGTACTACAAAGATAATTTTTGGTACAATAAAAGTACTTTTTGGTACAAACAATTTAAACTTTTTGTACAATAAGTGTACATTTTGGTACAATTAATGTATTTTTATGACAGTAAATGCACTTTTTGGGACAATTTTATGCAAAAAATACTTTTTATACAATAAGTTGCACTATGTTGTACAATAATCGTACTATTTGGTACTGTAAAGATAATTTTTGGTACAATAAAAGTACTTTTTGGTACAATCTATTTAAATTTTTTGTACAATACTGCACTTTTTGGTACAACGAATGTAATTGGGATAATAAAACTAGTAAGAAAGTTTCAGTCGGAAAACCCGTCTTACATATACCCTCACCCTCAATAAATCATAACATTTTCTAGTATATTGATATTATTACCCGATTTCAAAACTGGGCGGAGTGGTACATTTGTATAGGAAGTACCAGAAGGGGCGTGGCTAGACTTCCAATTTAATCTCCAAAACTTTATCCTGTTACAGCTTTACTAAATATAGAGTTTAGGATGTTTTGATATTGTTACTCCACCTCTGAAGTGGGCGGAAAGGTACATTTGTGTGGGAGGTACAAGAAGGAGCGTGGCTAGACTTCAAATTTTTTTTTTTTTTTTTTTTAATTTATCAAGCTGTAGCTGTACTAAATACAGAATTTTGGCACGATCGCGTTGGCTGTATTACTCCATCTCTGAAGTGGTCGGTAAGGTACATTTGTATGGGAGGTACCAGAAGGGGCGTGGCTAGACTTCCAATTTTTTTACAGAAACTTTATCATGCTAAAGCTTTACTAAATACAGCATTTAGGTACGATACCGTTGGGTGTATTGATATTATTTCTCGATTTCTAAAGTGGGCGGAATTATGTATTTGTATGGGAGCTACCGAAAGGGGCGGGGCAATGTAGCCCATTTGCAATACCGTAAGTAGTTTTGGGGAAATATTAACTCGTGGAAAATTTCAAAACATTTGGTTGCGTCTTTCGAAAGTTATCGTGCGTACCAGCCGGACAGCCAGACAGACATGGCTCAAACGACTTAGAAAGTCATGAACCGAATTTAGTTCAAAGAAGGTCTTAAGTGGCTCCTTCTATGTGTAACACTTTTGGGTCGTATCAAATTATATATATCCTCCTACCCATAGTGTGAGCGTATAATTACTTTTTGGGATAATAAAAGTACTTTTTGGTACAAAATATTGTCCAGATTGTTGGTACAATAAGTTGTACTTTGTTGTATGATAAATTTCAATATGTTGTACAATAAATTATACTATGTTGTACAATAAATTGTACTTTGTTGTACAAAAATTTTACTTTTAGCCGTCATCATTGCTCATTGCTCCAAATAGTTTTGTCGTCGTGGATTTTCGAGACAGCTTTATACAGAGCAAAGAGGTAGCAGTTGTCGATGTGCTTTTCGTAATACTTTTTAGAATTAGTTGGAATATTGCACAACTTTTTATCCTCCCAAATGTTAAAATCCTTAAGGTTACTAGTTTTCATTGTACGTTTAAGGAATTGTGTAGTAAAGTGGGTAAAATTTTCATTCATCCAAATGCCAAATTCCTTACGAACACCGGTTTCCATGATCCTTTTTAAGGATTGGACAGAAAAGTTGCTGAACGCACCACTCATCCAAACGTCAAATTCCTTAAAATCATTGCTTTTCATGATCCTTTTTAAGGATTATGCAGAAAAGTTTCTCCGCTTTATATTCTTTCAAATATCAAAATCTTAAGTTCACTTAACATTATTAATTGCCTTTCCCTAGCAATGTTTTGTTTATTTCAAGGCCCAATTTCTCTTCTTATTAATCCTTTAGAACACTCCTGTCTACACTTCGCGAGTCTCAGTGTCTACCGAAAAAAAAACGTCGTCGACGACGAGGACAACGACGCTCTAGACTGCTACGACAACAACAACGCATGCATGTATACATTAATATTGGTTTACGAGTTGGCAGTTGTCATAAGTGGAATTTTAAATACTTATGGCTTTCGCAATTTTGGGAGTTTTCTAAGGACTTTTGTCATACTTTGTCCTGAGCTGAGTTCGTTTTACCAACGAAATAGAAATAATCGTAAAAAGTAACGGAAATTATGCATGTGTTTTTGCGGTTTGAGCATATGTTTATTTACTTCCTTTGGGCCAACACACCCGCCGCCGCCGCCGCCTCTACTCTCAGTTGTTTGAAATCATCTAAAAACAAATTCTATGATTGTCTCCATTATGTCTCAAAGGATATGAGATTTAGTGGTATTTGCAAAGTCAATGTCGGTCGTAGGCATTTGTTGGTGGATAACTGCTGAATGGGTTATAAATGGTAATGGCCTGCATTTTATGACGGGGTGACACCTATGCAATTTTTATTGTGGGGAGTGACATATAATAAGTAAGAATTATGATGTCTTTACTTTGGTTTATGTAAACTTGTATTTAATAAGGGTTTTGATAAGACACACTAAATAACGTTGCCTATGCATGAAATCAAGTAGTTACAAAATGGTAATATTGAAAACTAACTAGATAATTCGTATTAGCTTATTGTTTATACAAGTCGACTATATAAAAAATAGTACATTTAGTCTACGAAAGATGTCGCTTTGTATATTGTAACTAACACGTATGACTTACATATACAATGTAAAGCATACGCTTAAATCACTTTTATAATAGAAGCGCATCATAAAATAACAATGAACTGAAATGATTTCTACATTAAAGATAATTTACTAAAGGAAGGCACTTCGACTTTCATCTGAAGTGAAGTCATCTGAAGTCAAAGCCATATGTTGGTTTGAACAACAAAATAAGGTATGTGTCGCGAAAAAAGGAGGACTCCTTTTAGAGGAGGTAACTGAAAGCAATCAGCGTCTGTCAGAACGTTCGCGGAATGCATATGGAGAAACCTATAGATGTGGATTGGGCAACTTAAAAATGGGGTAAGAGCATTCAGGAAAACTTTCAACGCATTTAAAATTTTAGACCAAAGCAGAACACAATGGAAATTATTTGTTGAAGCCCTCTGTTCCACTTATGTTTTAAAGAATATGATATCATAGTATAGTTGTTGTTACAGCTTAAAGAACATAGTTCTAATCCGGTTGTTCTTAGTTGAGGTTTAATCCTTAAAATTGTATTAATTCCATTGGATTAGTCCATAAATCTTAAAAGTTAAGTAGAGTGGGCTGGACAGCTAAATATGTGGTGGGTATGATGGGGACCCTGACCATATGCTGGTCATGTGTTAGTGACGGCACGGCATATGCGGGTCCAGTAGGCATTGAGCTTGTAGCTCCATCCTGATCTTCGATGTGCCAGAGAAAATTTTGTCATCCGTGTCAGGTTTTCCTATATGTCAGGTACGGGCGGTGGGCAACCTTCAAGTACGACTTTCATGCGGTAACCTGAAACATCGGTGTTGATACCGTCTCTATGCTCACATTGAAACTTAACATCCCCTTCGAAGAGGACATATAGACGGACACCCCAAAATGGGGGAGTTTGTATAGAGAAAGGGAGTACTATTTGTCTGATGTTGGTCATCTTCCGCTTAAAGCATAGAAGCTTGCATACTAAATTTCAGCTGGATAGCTCTTAAACTACGACTGTAATCGCAGGGGTAGACTCCAAAAAAGGGACAATTTGTATTGGAGGTGGGATTTGCTCATGTTAGAACTCAATTTCCACTTTGAGGACATACATATGCTTGCATAGCATACGAGTATAAAGTTTTAGCTCGATAGCACTTACACTACGGCTGTAATCCCAGGGACAGATCACAAAAAGGGGAAGAGTGTAAGGGAGGTGGAAGTTGCTTTTGACCGATCACGCACATTTTGCAACTTAACCTGCGTTTTGACAGTAGAAGCTTGAATCTTTTAGGCTACGTCTGTAATCGAGGATACAGGCAGACAGACAGGCATCTTTACATCTTGGCGAAGCCCTCTCCGCCCACTGACCCAAAATTAAAATGTCATCTGCAAATGTCTGTACTATAAAAGTACTTTAATTGTGTACAATTAAGGTACATTAACTGTGTACAATAAAAGTAATTAATAGGACATTTAAAGTACTTCTTGGTAACAAAAAGTTTATCTGTTTTACAATTAATTGTTCTTTTTGTGTTCAATAAATTTTACTTTTTGGTAAAACAAATTGTACTTTTTTGTACCAATGAAGTACTTTTTGAAACCATAAACGTACTTCGTGTTACAATAAATGTACAATAGAAGTACTCTTTGATACAATACATTTTACTTTTAAGTGCAATAAATTTACTTTTTGTTAAATGTTATTGTACTTTTGGTATCGAATTTTATCTGCGTATCAAATATTATCCCTCTAGGTCTAAAATACCCTCCCACACGCCCTCCTTTTAAGAATACTTTCGTCTGAATATTTGAACCTGAAATGCCGAGTACTATCTTTGTACCAAATTGTATCTCTCTGGAGCTTGTTCACACACCCTCACTAAACGCACTGATCCGAAATTAAAATATCGTTTGATTATTCATATTCTTGTTGCCGTGTTCTATCTGGATGTCAAATGTAATCTCTCTAGGGCTATAACACAGTTTAGCCACGCCCACTCCGTCCACTTATCGAAAATTAAAATTTTATCTGCATATTTGTATTACATTTGCCGAGTACTAATTGGGTATCAAATGTTATCTTTTTAGCTCTAAAAACGGATTTGGCACGCCCAATCCGCCCACTGATCCAAAATTAAAATTTCGTTTGCATATTCATATAACTGTTGCCGAGTACAATCTGGGTATCAAATTTTATCTTTCTAACTCTAAAAATGGTTTTGCCATGCCCACTCCGCCCATATGGTCAAATAAATAAAAATATATAGCCTACGGCAATTTCCACAGACAAATAAACACACAAACAAACATTCACGTTTATAATATTAATAGGAATTGTCATGCCTTCCACACCTTATGGGCGTTTCAAATGGAGAATCAAAGGAGTATACTCTTCAGTCCGTTCGGGCTTATGTTGAAGGGTATAAATATATTTAAGTTAAATGTACATAAATTTGCAATCGTTTTTAATATTAACTAATAAAAGACTGTAAAAAGGTGTTAGAAACTGTTTTTTCAGGAAATGTTACCTTCTTTACATAAAAAATAACAACTCAAGAAATTTTTGGAAAATTTTCCCTACATACATAGCTCAAAGGGAAGTACATGTTTTACCTAAGAAATGGCCAAAAAACACAACACACTTCCGCCGCAATACGATGCTTTCAATACCTGTCCAACATTGCATACATATTTACATATTTAATGCAATCATTTAAGTATCTCCCCCCACCAACTTTGCCAAGCTGCAGTTGCAAAACTGCATCAATTAATTTTCATATTAATTTGAAATGAATTAAAATCACTTAAAACTTATCTCGACAAGATTTGCACAACCATAATAATGATACGATACGAGTGTATGCAGAGGAAAGATCTGTGCATTTTCGCGCTATGCCGCATCACAACTCATCAACATTCAAATTAATTAATTTCCCCTCTTTTAAGTTATCATTAATTTTCTTCGTTGCGGAGATTGCTGCTGGACGGTATGATTTCATGGATGCAACGCGTTTCTTCATTTTGCCCACATTGACTCACTGATAATGAACTTAATGAGAAAATGCTTTCATTTTTAATAGTTTTTCATAAAGTTTTGTGTGTGTGTGTGTTTTTTTTTGTTGCTTTTCACGTTTGCTGCTACTACAATGACTACTACTACTTTGGCTAACTATTATCGTCCCCTCTAGTCCTATCGGCCACGATGAAGAGAGTATTCTTTGTATTCCTGTCGTCTTGTATATGTTGGTGTATACTTGTGAACGTTTTGTTTTTGTGCTAATATTTATTTTCATAATCTATTTAAGTATTCATTGACATTCAAATAAGATGAAAACTATGCTGCGCGAGAATGAATTCTTAACACAAAAGCAAGAAAAACAACAAAATATTAACTGACGTGGGATGTGTATCAGTAGTGGTGGTTGTACACTGTAATAAAGAAATGAGGGAAAATTAAACAGAAAAAAAACTAAATTATAAAGAAAGTGCAACAAAATTCTGTGTTTTTAAGTAAAAATGTACTTTAATAGGTAAAAGCTTTAACTAACGTTTCCTGAAATATGAATAATAAACTAATATTTTTTCAGAAATATCCTTTATTTCTATTAACAAAATCTTGAAATTAGTTTCCTTCAAAATTTAAAACTTTTATAAACAATTCTCTTTCCTATAACCAACTTCACTTTTCCTCATCTCTGTACATTATGTTCAAACAAAAGATATTCGCCATCGGAAAGTTCATGCATCAGTGTGTGTTTCTTTCAATAACTTTGTCTATTCCCATCATTATCATTCTAACTCCAGTCAAATGTTGTTTGCATGGAAATGCTTTTTGCACTGCATTGTAGTTAGAACTTAGCGTGTGTTGGTTGCACTTGCAAGAGAGCACAAGAGTACATATTATTATGCCCTTAAGATGGCGATATTATAGCGCTGATAATCTTCTCCTGTTGTGACGGAAACAACCAATGCTCTGCTAACCTTGTGCAAGTAACCGATGCAGTAGTCAGCAGTGGTGATGGTAATAACGGCTCCCAGCTTAACCATTACCATTCAAAGTAATTAGCTTTACAATGTTGAATGGTTGAGTGCATAAGAATCTTAGCAGCAGTGTACTTCTAAAGGGAGCAGAGGTGTGAAACCAGCAAATCAAAGACAATTTCGTAGAATGGTATAATAAATGTTCAAACATACCATAACTTATCAAGTGGGCGTGGCCAAGCCAATAGCACCCTATTTTTGAAAAGGCATTATATGGAGGACTATTTCACTAATCGCCTAGAAAAAAGTGCGAATGCATTTCGTCGTCCCGAAGTTATCTTCACGTATCTCCAGAAAATCTTTCTGTGGGAAATTGGTTCTAAAGTTTCAAAACTTAATACAAAAAAAGTGGTATGAAAAAAGTATTCCAACATTTTTGTCAGACGTAGTGCTTGAAATTCTACATCGATTAGTGCAAAAAAAAATCAATGCCATGGAAACTATTTCCGAGTTATAGCCATTTTTACATCAAATTATTTTGTCACATTTTGTTGTATACGCCACTTTTGGGAAATATTTATTTTTTTATGGCAAATACGTGAAAATAACATGAAAATCCGCGTTCATATGTTTTTACTCCGAAATTATCTTCACGTATATCCCCTAACATTCAGTAAGTTACAAGTAGTCAATTAATCAATAAAAACGTTAAACATTTGCGCATTTTGTACAACGTGGTACTCAATTTTACCGAAATGGGTTATAAAATCATTAGAATTGAAATATATATGTATCGCCACTTGAAATGTAAAAAAGAGAACCCTCATTTTCATAATTTTAGAGGAGAAACAAAAATCTTTATAACATGAAAAGTATTAAATTTTTGGACACGAGTTAGAATTTCTGAAGTTATGTGTTTTGATCTTTTTTGATTGTTTATGCAATAAAACCGTTATTTTTGGACCTTTGAAGGGGCGTGTCGAATCGACTTGTATACCATATTAAACCACAAAAATAATTTTTATTTTTAGGATTTTAGGTTTTTGCTTTTCAATTGACGGTATGTAGATTTGTTAATTGTTTGTTTCGAAAAATTTATTGATAACACACAGCTACTGTATTGAAAAAAAATTAAGGAAATTGGGGGAGTGACCTATTGTATGTTGTAAGTGTGGTTAGGTACAACATGTATCTGTATACCAAAATACGATAACACCCTCAAAAACCAGAATTACGGGTAAAAACCCGGTTCTAATCCTTTCTCCACTTACGGGCTTATAACTCAGTCAATTCTTAACCGTGTTTAGTTTCTTTAATGGAAAGAAGAAGAGACTACTATCTATCAAACGATGTATATATTTAAATAGATAACTTGCCATATATGTCTGTATTCGCCTCGAAACCGCAAACTTGTCGGATTTGAAAGTGGCGTTCTTCGAAAAACTTCAATAACTTAACCACTGCGAAAACAATTTTTATAAACAAATATGCATTATACTAGTGAATGAATGCACTTTCTAAGTAAAATACTAAACATTAGGGAATCGTAATAAAATATAGGATAAAAACTTCTTCAAACTACTTAAAAAATAGTGAAAAATCCAACAAGTTTGCGGTTTTGAGGCAAAAACAGACATATATGACAAGTTATCTATATAAATATGTATATCGTTGTAAAGGCCACAGACTTTTTTTCGAAACCCATTAAGAAATTTAACCACTATTAAGAGTTAACTGGGTTATAAGTCTTCAAGTGAGGAAAGTAATGAAGAATCCGTTTTTTACCTGTTAGTCAGAATTTTGAGAGTTTAGGGAACTTTGGTATACAGGTTATTGTTGTACTCGATGTGACATACAACATGAACTAGTTTACATTCAAAGTTCTCATTGACTGTAGCACGGTGTAATTCATTTTTCAAAATATGTCACATTTTTCTGGCACATACGTGAAGATAACTTATTTTTTTTATAATTCGAAATTTTCATATATTTTTTATTGTATATCCACAAATATGGCTCATACGGCATCACAACGCAAAAAAATGTTTCCAAAAGTGGATGTACAACAAAATGGCTCCTCAATATCTCAGAAACTATAAGAGATAAGGACCTGGGGATTAAACAGATCGATAGATCTAACAAATTTATCCAAGGAAATGATCTCCTCTCATTTTTTTGATTTTGTGATATACGTGAAGATAACTTCGGAACGACGATTTGCCAGCAAAATTCGTTATCCAATAAAAAATTGCCGGGATGGGATCAGTGGCATACAACTTGAAACGGCTGTATCTCTTGAACTATGAGAGATATAAAGATGATATTTTGATATATGCCTAATTCATAAATGGGTGGTGACACGCCCAGTTTTAAAAAATCGCACTGACGGCCTTACTAACACACTAAAACATTTTTTGGCTCATTGATTTGGGACTCAATTCTGAAAACTGCACGTGAAAGTAGCCCCAAAAAGAAGAAGTTCTGCATCATTCGTTTTGTCAAGTTACATGCCATTATAATTTAATATCCATTAGAATTTTTAAGAATCGTAATGGGGAATTTGTAGCGTTTTAGGATCCTTTGTTTAACATAACTCGAGAACCGCTAGTCCCATTTAGGTGAAACAAATTTAAAAAAATTAAAAATTATAATTTGTTTATAAAACGTTTCCCTAAAAAAGCAACAGTTTCACTTTTCCATTCATCAAATGATTTTGAACTGGGATTATCTTGTAGCAGTTACAATAAAACTGTTGTACTCCGTGGCGTATAACTTACGTGGAATATTACTTATGATAATCATACGACACCATATATAAAAGAAGAGCCTAAAACATGATAAATTCTCCTATAAGATTCTTACTAACTTCAAATCGATATTAAATTATTTTGGCATGTCACGACATGTAACGTGCAGTTCTCTGAATTGAGTCCCAAAATTCACAATCTGGTACTGATATCCTGATAGTCCTTGGCTATGCATGACTGTGGTTGGATAAAGGGGAGTGGCACCACCCATACAACTTGAAATTAAAAATGCCTATATCTCATGCAAAATCAAAGGTATCAAGATAAGATTTGGTTTATATGTTGTCTAAACAGTATGAATAACAGTCAGGGTAGAATTGGGCGGTGCAACGCCCCTTTTTTTATTAAAACCTTTATAACAGCCATAATAATAGTTTAATCGGGCTACAAATTTCACAGTATGTAGAAATATGAAATATGAAAAACATGATATTTGGAATCAAGTTTGCAAAAAAGGTTCAAAGTGCCGCCCACATACGAATATTTGACTATTACATATCGTCGATACCCTGACAAAAGGATGAGAAATAAAATTTGGTACACAGATAGTACTCGGCAGAAGAATTGCCGGGCCCACTACTTACATTTTAAACTTTGATTTCATATTGTTCATAGATGAGCCAAACATTTTTTGGCACACGAGTAAGAATGTACTTAACCCCAAAAAAATGGTTGTAGATAAGTCTTGGGCCCATTAGGGCAAACAACGGACATTTTAAAGAGGGCTTTGGTGTTTTTTTACTTTTATTTAAATTTCCTTATGCAATACGAAAATTTGTTTGGAAAATGCTGTTAAATGACTGTTTCCTCTCATCTTTAAATGGGTGAGATGACTTCCGTATTCATATAAAAAAACTTTCAATTGTCGCTATCTCCTAAACTGAGCATCGAAAAAGGACTATGTAACTAAGATATAGTTTGGAACTTATCTTGTAATAGCTAGGAAGCCGTCCTAGCATATTAAGATGAACAAGCTTAGATGCAGTTATCTCCTAAACTAAGTGTCCGATCTCAAAAAGGAGCTTAAGTTATGATTACCATACACTAGTTGGAAAATAACGCAGTTACAGTTGGGATCTAATTTTGAAATAGATTGGGATCTCACCCCGAAATGAGTGCGAGTCGACATTCATATGAAAAACTTTATGCCTTTATTTCCTATGCATATTGATACCTTAATTCAAAACCATGCTAATTGTAAAATGTAAGGAAATGTTTTTAAAGTTTGTGAGTAATATGAATTCTACTTAAAAACTGAGCAAAATCGGTAGAAATATATTACCTTTTTACCGATTTTGCTCTGTTTTAAAACCGAATTGTTTTCCAGAACATGGCTGATATACTAAGTTAAGATTTTCTAATAACTTCTGTATGGATGACCAGGATATACATTGAATGGATTAATGTATCGATTTTCATATATTTTCATATTTAATTGCATATATGGTTCTATTTAACAATTTCCGAAAAACCGAACGAAACCGGTTAACCCGCTTTTTTAGTAAATCATGTATTCGAAAACCGATTTGTTGGAAAAAGGCATTTTTCGAATAAACCGGAAACCGGTTTTATGAAAAATTCAAGTATTTGAACACTATAGTTACAATCCAACATCGTTTTGGTCGCTCCATCCTGCGGCACATCCAGCCTATTGTCGAGGACCGTTAAATCAAGAGCATCTATTCGCAAAACATGGACGTGGTTGAATATCTCGAAGACTTCCAGGACGGTGTAATCCGCCAATATAATTACACAGGATTCTGCGCTGCAGAGAGGTAGGATCAGTGTCTGGTAATGTTGCATCTTTGTGCGTCAAAAGTTATTATCTCGCTTAATGAGCACTTAGTAGCAGCTGTTTGCGATCAATACTCTCTTGTTTTCTAGGCTGACGTTTATTCTTTTGTTTACGGTAGAGGTAGACCCAATCATATTACATTTCAAAATTATATTGTCAATGTTCACTAAGCGTTCGTTGAAACAAATAACTTCGTTCGTGGGTCCTCATGTATGAACAAACTTACTTCTGCTGACTGCTTCTCAATGCTCGAAAAGGCCGCAGTAACATCCCGCAATACTCGGTCAATGGTATGTGCATCATCGGCATACGAGAGCAACATGTGACTTTTGTTAAATAAGGTATTAGTCCTGTTTACTGCATGATCATCTCCATTATGATGTTAAAGAGATCGCATGACAGACTATCTTCTTGTCTAAAGCCTCGCTTGGTAGAAAATCACTATTTAATTTTGCCTATTTTTACTGAAGACTATGTGTCAGTCAGTGTCATTTCGCAAAGTCGTATCAGCTTCGCAGAGATACCAAACACAACAGTAGCATCTAGTAACTTCTGGCGTATCGGACTATCGAATGCACTTTTGTAATCGATTAACAGATGGTAAGTGTCGATCTAAATTTTTTGGATTTGTCGTAGTGTCATAGGGTCCTTTCATGTTCGCTAGGATAGGCTTTAGACTTTCACATAACACACCAGATAGGACCGTATGCGATGCGTAAAAGGCTGACCCGCAATATTTGGTACACACTCTTGAATCGCCTCTCTTAAGCACTGGACATATGACACTTAGTTTCCAATCAGGGGGCAGGCATTAATTTAGCCAAATCGTGATTATGAGTTGGTGCATGCACGTTGCCAGCTCATCGCAGCCGGCCTTAAAATGCTCTGCCTGCAGTTCTTTGGCTCCCCTATCTTTATTGTTTTTAAGACGTTTAATTGCTTTGCTGATCTCGTTTTCGCTCACTGGTAGGCAAATAACTCCGTCGTCGAAGAAAGACATGATTTCGAAACTTATGTTTATTAAAAGTATCCAGAAGATCAAACAAATGTGTACTTTGCAAGATATCATCTTACTATACTACTTCTCGAGCAGCAGATAAAAATAAGAAAATCATTAGTAAATATAATCCTTACTTAAAAAAAGAAAAACTGACCGTCCTGAATCTCACTTTATCACCACATATCACCAGGTTGTACATCTCAGTCTTTGAGGTTTTCAAAAGCCACCTCCCTAGCCTTACCACCGCTACCACCAGCACTGTTGGTTAACAATTCTAGAGTTGCATAATAGAGCTACTCATTTGTTTTTACATTTTTTTCATCTATCTTCAGAGCAGCAGAAAAAGCAAAATGTCGTAAAATTTGCATGAAACTGATTTTTAATTAAACGTTTCTTTGCATAACGTTAAGTTGAGAAGAGAATGAAATCTTTAGTTTTGCTCTTCGATTTATTTTTTGTCCTGGTCGCACTCACTTATTCTTCCGGTTATCCTTGATGGTAGTTGTTGTTTTGAATAACGATATTTCTTACGGTTTTTTTTCGTATTTTTTTTTTTTTCTTTAAAACTTTTTTCCCCAGCTGCTTCACTTAATATTGAGAATATCATGAATTGATTCTGTTTTCCTTATGCTGTAATTTTTTTTCATCTTGGCTTTTAATTATTTTCGATATGAATTGATTTCCTTCGAATGCATTTTTCTCTTTGGCCATATTTTTTTGCTCGCATTATCCTTATTGCATATACTTTTTCATATGCTTTATCAGCTGCGACTTATGTTTTTTTATGCCGGAACTGTAAGCGTTATTTTCGTAATTTTTTTTTATTAGTTAATTATCGATGAAGTGTCTGGATCTGAAAACAAGGAGAGAGAGAGAAAGAAAAAAAAAACGGACTGGAAGTCAGAGAGAATTGACTCTTCAAGATAATTAATAATTGCTGGCAATCATGTTCGACGATAACTGGCTCGATGGTAGTCAGGCAATGAAGGCTTCAAAATGGTTACAAAAATAAAAAACGAAACGTATAAATGAATGCTTACAAATTAACATATTAAGTGTAGTGGAAGTGATGGATTGACTGGGTTTAACTTATTCCGGGCATGTTATTGATGAACATATTCAGTTTTAAGAAATTGTAGTGACGGCCAAGACAAGAATATGCAAATTTCAAGGAGTTGAAATGAATGTGAACGAAATGCTGGCGGTTGTGCAGAATTAACCTTAATGGTAGCTAAGAAGATAGCATCAGAGAAATCAGTGAACGGTCATTTATTAAATTCATTAAATTTATTAAATTCGTTAAATTCATTAAATTCATTAGATTCATTAAATTCATTAAATTCATGAAATTCATGAAATTCATGAAATTCATTAAATTCATTAAATTCATTAAATTCATTAAATTCATTAAATTCATTAAATGCATTAAATTCACTTAATTTATTAAATTCATTAAATTCATAAAATTCATTAATTTCATTAAATTAATTAATTGCATTAAATTCATTAAATTCGTAAAATTCATAAAATTCATTAAATTAATCAAATTAGTTAAATTCAATAAATTCATTAAATTAATTAAATTCATTAAATTCATTAAGTTCATTAAATTCATTAAATTTATTAAATTTATTAAATTCATTAAATTAATTAAATTCATTAAATTCATTAAATTCATTCAACTCATTAAATTCATTTAATTTAATAAATTCATAAAATTCAATTAATTCGTAAAATTGATTAAATTCATTTAATTCATTAAATTTAATAAATTCATTAAATTCATTAAATTCATTAGATTCATTAAATTAATTAAATTCATTAAATTCATTAAATTCATTAAATTCATTAAATTCATTAAATTCATTAAATTCATTTAATTCATTAAATTCATTAAATTTATTAATTTCATTAAATTCATT